>VYZW01028740.1:38004-78050 GCA_013401315.1 Balaeniceps rex
TTGGGGGGGGGGGGGGGAAAAAAGCACAATGCTGGGTGGTTCAGCTGGAAAGCGCTGCCTGCGCTCCTGCTCCCTTGGTCTTGCTTGTCCCTGGCCCGTTCAACCTGTGCGTCACCCCGTGAGGGCTGTCCGGGGGTGTCTGGGCAGGGACCGGTCTTGATTCGGTCAGGCTGGAGCTGCTTACGTGCGTCTTTCCACTCGGCTGCAGGCTCAGCGCTGGCGCAACGAGAACTACGAGAGGCCTGTGGACCTGGAGGGCTCCGGGGACGATGACCCCTTTGGGGACGATGAACTGGACGATGTCTACTCAGGCTCCGGCTCGGGGTGTAAGTAGCTGCGGGGGGAAGGGTCCCTGGGGAGCCTGGCTGTGGGTTTTGGTGGGACAGGAGAGGGGCTTCGGTGGGATGCAAGGGAGGGGATTGCCCCTTGCTCATCTCCAGAGCCGCCCTCCTGCCCTCTCCTAGAAAAAACCAAAGGGAATGGTCCCAAGGGTTGGGCTCAGGTGACTCCATTTCCCATTCCAGCCTCTGGTCCTACTGGGCAGGATTAACCTTTCCCCAGCACGACAGCGTATGGCAATGAGCTACAGAGCTTTCGCTGACCCCACAGAGGGGTTTTGGCCACCACGTGGGAATCTGCAGCCCTTGGTTTCTGCTGAGCCTGTAACCAGTCCCTGCTCTCGGTTTTTGGGGGGTGAGGCCAGGCGGGTGTCAGCCCTGGGAAATGCCAGGGCAGCAGCAGCTTCACCCGTTGCTCTTCTCCCCCTCTTTCAGATTTTGAGCAGGAGTCGGGGCTCGAGACAGCAGTGAGCCTCACCACGGACACGTCCGTCCCACTCCCCACCACGGCGGCCGTGCTGCCCATCACCTTGGTGCAGCCCGTGGCAACTCCCTTCGAACCGTTCCCTGCTGAGGACACCACCCCCGAGCAGACAACCAGCGTCTTGTATATCCCCAGGATGACAGAGACACCAGTGATCCCCAGTTGGAAAGCAACCACCACCAGTACCACTGCCAGTGACTCCCCTACCACCATGACCACCACCATGACCACCACCACGACCACCACGGCCACCACCACTGCGGCCACGACCGCCACCAGCACCACCATGGCCACTGCCAAGCCCACCACGGTCCGGAGGTTCCTGCTCCCCTTCGTCACCAAGGCAGCCACCACCCGGGCCACCACCCTGGAGACACCCACCACCTCCATCCTCGAAACCAGCACACCAACAGAGGTGGCCACGTCACGGCTTGTCCCCACCAGCACGGCCAAGCCCAGGTCCCTGCCAAAACCAAGCACCTCCAGGACTGCAGACCTCACAGAAAAAAGCACGGCCTTGCCATCCAGTCCTGCCACGCTGCCGCCCACAGAAGCCCCCCAGGTAGGAGGCAGGAGCCCTTCTCACCTGCTCGTGGGCCGTGTCTGAAGCCAAGAGATGGTGATGGGAAGCCTTTGGGGTACATCCATCCTGAGCCAGCTGCTCAGAGGGAGGTCAAGCCAGGTTGGGCTCTTCCCAGCTCTGCGGAGAGTGGAACATTTGGGGAGCTGGAGAGGAGAGATTAAAGGGTGGGGGGTCTAGCACGGGCAGAGCACGGTGATGGGGCTGGTGCAAGAGCTGATGGGGGCACCCAGGGCTGTGCCTCGTGTCCCCGGTGCCCCCGGCTCTGCCTTGCCCAGCCGCTCCAGAGCAGCTTCCCCAGGCAGGAGGGGAGCAGGGCTGGGGGTCCCACTGCCCCATGGCCAACGTGGTTTGGTGTCTGGACTCATCGTACCGCTTCCCAACTCGCAGCCTGTCAGTGGGAGGCCCAAACACTCCACAATTATGGCTTGACGGTGCATTTGCAGCCCGTCGGGTGTCCTGAGCAGGGGATTTAATCCGCTGATCCATCTCTCACTCAGAGGCCCTCGGGGGCCCTTTGAAAAACCTCTTTGACTGAAAGGTGGAGTGATTTGTCTAAACTAGTCCCTCTTTTCTGTGTACGTATATGTACGTATAGCGCTCTGGGCTCTCGCTGACCTTCAATTAATCTCTGTCACAAAAACGCCTGCTTGTGGGAAGCGGTGAGCCATGCGCTCACGCCGGGGGCAGCCTGACGTGGAGAGGGCTCCTACTCGCCCGCCCTGGCTTCAGCCCATCGAGCCCTTCGCTCATCCCGATTTGTAACGTCCCGAGGGAGCCGTTTGCCCCGTCAAGGAGGGACCCCGGGGAGGTTTTGCTCAGGGGGTGCTCAGTGCGGTCCAGCTCAGCATGTGGGCACGTAGCAGGTCAGGCTGCCGGGACAAGGGGGAATGTCAGGGGGGATTTGGCCCTGAGGGAGCTGCAGGTGTGGGGATGCGCAGGAGGCGACGAATAGGTCAGGGTTGGGCTGGAGGGGGATGGAGCGGCTCATCTGCCTGGCCCACGTTTGCTATCCAGGCTGGGTTCACCTCCTTGCCAAGGGGGCTTGGTCAGGGACCGCATCAGGGAGCTGGGCTGGCTCCATGTCCTGGGTGAGAAGGACCCATCTGCCTGCTCCTGCCCTGTGCCCCAGGGCTGCAACCGTAAGAGCAGGTTGAAGGGAGAAAAGAGAGAGGGAAGGGACCCCCTTGGGGCTCATCCGATGGCACCCGATCCTTACACTTGCTATGTTGCCGTAGCACAAACGGTTGCATCACTTCATGTCTAGCCAGGAGGCACCTCTGAGATGTTTCAGCCAGCCATCGGCCTACGCTGGGGACAGAGAGCCCAGATGAGGGTCTGGGATGTGGGGCTCTCTTTAGGGGAAGCTACAGGGAGCAGGTGAGAGTTTGTGCATCTGGAGGGCACCTGGGATGGGGACAGACAAGAATGGTCCAGCTCAGCCATGGCGGCCTCGGCCCTTTGGTGACCATCAAGATGTGGGGTTGTTTTGCTTGCTGCCATATAACCGTCCACTTCAGTGACACAGGCAAGGGACGCCCCAGCGTTATCTCCCATGTTCCCTGCTGAGAGGGCCACCCTGTCATCGGTACCGTGATGGTCTTCCTCTGGACACATCAGAGCTGCTGGAGGCAGGAACCAGCCTTTGGTCCTTGTCCCCTGCTCCATCTTGTCCTTTCTCCCAGATGGAGCCAGGGGAGGTGACGACAGTCCTCGACAATGAGCTGGATGTCCCAGTCAGCAGCGGCCCCAGCGGGGATTTTGAGATCCGGGAAGAGGAAGAGACGACTCGTCCCGAGCTCGGTAACGAGGTGATGGCTGTGGTGACGCCGCCGTCAGGACCTGCGCTGGGCAAGAACGCAGAGCCGGGGCTGATCGACAACACGATAGACTCCGGTAACTCGGCTGCTCAGCTTCCCCAGAAAAACATCCTGGAGAGGAAAGAAGTGTTGATAGGTGAGACCGGAGGCCGCGGGTTTGGGGGGGACGAGCTGGTGCGTTTGGGCTGTCCGTGCCCCAGGAGAGGGGTCGGTCTTTGGCAGGGCGTCCGGGTAGTGTCGAGCCTGGGATAATCCACACTCACCTGCCAAAATCGCTCCAGGGTCTGTGCTGGGGGGTTCCCAGGGATCTTCGTGTCTTTGCCAGGAGAGAGCAGAGCTGTGCACGATTTGCTTTTGCTAAGATGGGTTTCCAGGAAAAAAATAGGTTGTTAGTGGGAAGATGCGCTCCGGTGCTGGCTGAATACCACCCGGCCACCTCTGACGGCAGGGGAGGAGAGAGGTGCCCTGGGAGGGCCACTTGTCCCAGCCAGAGGGACATCAGAGGTGGGGCAGAGGTGTCAGTGTCACACCACCAGCTAAAGGGAGCTGGAGGCGATGGCACGGCAAAGCCGCTATCGTTCTGGTGGTCTTCAGCTGAGCGGTGGTGGATGCCGGCAGGCACCCAAACGAGCGGCTCTTTGGGAGACTTTCTGCACGCTCCTTGCATGAGGTTACAGCCTGTGCAGGGACCCCTCTCTGTGCCCGGGCTGCCTCGTGCCAGCCCATCGCCCACCGTGCAGATGTAGAGTAGATGCCTTCGGGTCCTACCCACCCTTCAGCATCGCTGCACTCGGGAGCTTGTTGAAGCTCCTTGAATCATGCGATTGCATTGGCCCCTCACCTTCGTGTTCAGTTTTCTTAACCGTAGATTTCAGGAGAAAAGTCGCTCGCAAACTTGCAAAGCACAAACCCAAGCTGGAATCCAAAATGATCCTCCCCAAGTTATTTGCGCTGCGGCACTGACGGCCGTGCCACTTCTCTGTGTTGCAGCGGTGATCGTGGGCGGCGTGGTGGGAGCCCTCTTCGCTGCCTTCCTGGTCATGCTACTCATCTACCGGATGAAGAAGAAGGACGAGGGCAGTTACACGCTGGAGGAACCCAAGCAAGCCAACGTGACGTACCAGAAGCCCGACAAGCAGGAGGAGTTTTACGCGTAGGAGAGCTCGGCGTGCCTCGTGCTCCCTCCCTCCCCGCTCCAAACTCTCCCTCCTCCTCTACTTCATCCCGTCTCTCTCTTTCTCTCCCCCCCTCTCTCTCTCTCTTTTTCGGATCAGACTGTGAATTTAAAAAGCAAAACCCGCAACAGCTACAGGAGAAAACACATCTTCGGCATGATGAAAAATCAAGCGCCCAGAGCATCGCCGAGTTCGGACTGAGTACCGCTGGCCTTTCTGCAGCGGGAGGGATGGGGCAAGGAGCCCACGCCAAGGAACCCGTGCCCGGGGAGCGCCCTGGCGAGCGTGAGACGGGGTGGTCAGGCTGCCGACGGCGGCTGGAGGTCACTGGGCTTTTCCCACCTACACAACGGACTCTGGGATCCAGACACCTTCTACCAGCCCTGGGGCGCAGGGGGGTTGGTTTGGATTTATCTTCCTTTTTTTTTTTTTTTCTCTCTTTGGAAAGGAGGGAGGTTTCTTTCCCTCTCCCTTGTTTTGATTTTTTTTATTTTCTTTTTGAATGGGGTTGGTTGCTTTGCAGGAATTGCCTTGCCTCCCTGCTTCTGTTTGAAGAGAGGATGCGACTCTCAAATACGCTTCGAACCTTGAAAAAAGCACAAGGGGCTGGAATACCTGCTGCCCCGGGGTTTGCTCTTGGAGTGGAGAAAAAGAAATAAATACAAACATGGCCAGTAAGCTGGAAATGATCTCTTTAGATCACCTCTTCGGAGAGTTCGTGGAGCAGCAAGAAGCCACGTTGGGGGTATCTCGTGCTGCTCCCCTCCTGCCACCGCCTCACTTCGCTGCATCGCTGTGCACAGCCAGAGACCTTAAATCTATAGAAACCGCGTGTCGCCGGCCGCCGAGGGGTTTGGTTGAGAAGGGACCTTGCTTTTGCTGGGTTTTCACTGTGACCAATAAAACTCAGCTTGCGCAGTACGACCGACAGCACTGGTTTTAAAACGGAGCGGGACGTTGCGTGGTGGGGAGTTGGCAGGGAGAGGAGTTGGAAACGGAGAAGCTAAATCCTCTCCCCGGTTCCTCCAGAGTCGATAACAAAGCTCTACAAGGCGTGAGACGCAGCGTAAGAAAAGAAATGCAAAGCAGAGGCAATACTCCGTCCCCTCGGGGGTCGGGCAGGGGTCCCTGCCGGCCACTGGCACCCAGAAGGTGAGGAAGATGAGGCAGAGCGGTGGCGTTCCACCGGTCAGCCCCAGGGCAGGTCAGCTGCTACTTCTCTTTTGTAAGACCCAAGATTGATGGTTCGTGTTTCTTTTGTTGTTGTTTAATTTCCAGTATAACCCACAGGGCCACGGATCAGCTCCGGGCACCCGGGAACCTGAGAGCTAAAGATCCTAGAAGCCATCATCACCCAAGTGCAGTGGTTTCCCCTCCGAGGCTACCTAAGGTGCGGAGCAGCAGGGCCTGATCCGGAGCCCAACTGTGCCTTCTAGAAAGGCTAGATTTTTTTTGGAGCAAGCTCTCTGCACAGAAAAGTCAATTAGATATTTCAATGAGTTGGGTTTTAATTAGCTGCAGCGCTGTTTGCAATGCAGTCAAGGAGCTTTGTTTTCATGACGGTTGCGAGCTCGATGGTGTCCCATGGAGACCTTGGCTTTGCTCTTAGAGCAATTTAAACAGGAAAAATGGAAAAAAAAAATCAGTTGCTTTGACTCTGTTGCATCGTGAATTAACCTGCACGGACACAGCGACGCTTTGGGCCCTCAGGGTGTTGGTGGGTGTAGGGATTTATGACCCTGGCGGAGGCTGCAAGACAGCAGAGCTTCTTTACATTAGGAATTTGAGAGGCCAAATGCGCATATTTTATATATATACATATATATACACACACACACTCGCGTACATACACAGTTATATATATATATATATGAAGTGAAATCCCTGTAAATTTGCATTGCACTGCGTATGACGGCTGGACGGGACGTTGAGGTTGGGAAGATGTCAGGTTTGGGCTACGCTCCCTTGGGGGTGCGCAGTGCAGGGTCTGCGACCCAAACCACCGACCGGGTTTTAATTCAGGGTAGGGAGCAGAGCGCCCTAGGCCAGCTCTAAAAATGCCCGTTTTAGAGGCGTCAGCCTCAAAATCGTCATTGTTTCTGTTCTTTTCGTTTGGAGAAGACGGTCCTGTTGGATGTCTTGGATGGTGACGCTGAAAGGCAGATGGAGGGTGTGTGTGTGCCCATTTCTTGGGTCCATCCCGGCTGCGGAGGATGAGGATGCTGTGAAGGGGGGACCACGTGTCTGAAGAAGGCTGGTGCCAACCTGGCTCCACGAGCCACTTTCTCTGACCTGCTCGAAAGGGAGAGTTTCAACTCGTGGGTTTGATGTTTTTTTTGGGTTTTTTGGTCCTGTTGGGACTACACAAAGAGCCCTCGCTGTTGGGGACTAGCAGAAATCAAACCTCTTCACGATTTAATGAGTTGGGCAAGGCAAGTGTCGAGGCCACCCAAAATCACCATCTTTTGGAAAAACATGGACTTAATCTTTTGAGCTTGCATTAAAAAAAAAGAACCCTCCCAGCTTAATCTTTTAAATGCTGCTTTTCTTAGCTGCTTCCCTAATCTTCTTCATTCCATTTTTTTCCCATTTAATAGTCTGAAGTTCTATAATACAATTTTTTTATTCACTCAAGCTTAACCTCGCTTCGCTCAGCTGGTGTTAAGTTGTAATCCCGGCACTTAAATCCGTGACAGTTTCAGAAGTGAGGAAGGCTGGAAACGGGAGGGCGAGAGGAGGCTGGGCAGTGCTTGCTCTTGCAGTCATTAAAAGTACGAGACGACCACATGCAAAAAAAGGTGAAGGCAATTAAAGTGGTAATCAGAATTGACCGAGTCTTAATTCATTGTACGTCTGCTGCTTCCACGCATTCGCTGTGTTGCTCTCTGCCTGGAGAGGGGATGTGAGCTCAAGGAGACTGTCTTTTGGGCTCGGAGCCCACTTTTTTTCTGGTGATAAATGATGACGGAGCCTCTCCTGTCACCTCAGCTCCCCAGGAGCACCGGGTTAGTTGTTGGAGTTGATGCTTGGAAGAAAAAAAGCCTTGGATGGCTGATGGAGGATGGCTGATCTTGTGCATCCCTTGTCGGGTAGGGGTGGTGGGACGGAGCTGAGCATGGGCTGTGGTTGTTTTTAGAAAGGCCAGCTCCAAAAAAATTGCAGAAACCATCGGCTCTCTGTTACCAGAGCAATGGGGATGGATAAAACCCCAGTGAAACCCAGACGGATGATGCTGCCAGGGTCTGTAAGGGGGTTGTGGTGGTGGTGGGGCTGTAGCGTGGCCATCCCCGGAGCTGTGCACGGCACCACGTGAACATGGTGTGTTGCGGCTCCTGGCCCCGTGCCGGGCAGCGGTGCCGAGCCCGTGGCTGTGCCGAGGGCGGCCGGAGGCAGATGGTGGGCAGCGGGGCGCAGCTGCTCCCTCCAGCAGGTCCTTCTGCACGGGGCACGTGTCTCGCCACGCTCTGGGGCTTTTGAGGGATTCCTGATGTGAAGACGGATGGGGAAGAGGTGAGAAAGCACGGGGGAGAGGAACAAAAGCATCTTTTCTCAGCTGTTGATCTGGCCGCAGAGCAAGTGTTTAGGAAAATTCGCTCCGATGGTAGCTTGAGCATCTCCCGCATCATCCCCTCCCGAAGCCTGCCAGATTTGGCATCGTCCCCCCTGCACAAATTCAGCCCCTTCCCCAGCCTGTGCGTATCCCTTGTAGTGACAGCACCCATGAATGGCTGCAGGCTCCCAGCCAGGGCAGTGCCCAGATGTGCTCGTACTTCCAGCTGTGCACCCGAGGACGCGGGCGGCCGTGCGGGCCTAGGGGACGGTTTTTCCACTTGCTTTTCCATTTCTTTTCTGCATGCGTGTGATGCACCGGAGCCGAAGGAAGACTCTTTGCCATGCCGGGTTCGTAATTTTAGGAGAGCTGCAATTAGGAAAGATGGCATCGGCTCCTCTCCCAGCTGTGCTGGTTTTCAGTCTCTCTCTGCGGTGATTTGCAGGAGCCGATGCCGTGGAGGAGAATGATGAAGTAGCCGGTGACTCTTGGGCCACGTAAATAAGGAGGAGGGGGTCAAAGGACCAGAAAAAACACGTGCGAGAGCCCAGATGAGGGGCTGGAAGCAGGAGGATGGGAAGGGCAGGAGATGGAGCCGGACCCAGGTTTTGCAGGGCTGGGAGTGAGTTACCCCTTTCCTCCAAAAAAAAAAAATCTCTTTGATTTTGGACCTTTCAAAAATAAGCAGCAGGACCCTGCGCCGGGGGGGATCCTGCTGCAGGGAAGGCGATGGAGCCGGGCTGGATGTGTTCCATAGCGTTCTGGTTTGCCTCTAAATTTCCCATTCTCTCCCCATTTTGCCTGCTGGGTGCTGAAGGTCCCTGTGCAGGAGCCGCTTTGCTCCACGTGAGCCTTGGCTCCTGCTCCCCAGACTCAAAATTCAGAGCCATCGAACCCCTGCCGTGAGTCACCAGCACGGAGGCTTTAATGGGAACAAACCCATCAGCTAAAAACAAGAATGGATTTTTAAATTTTTTTTCCCCCCTTCAGCCACCCTTTTTAGGATTATAAGCGTTTCTGGGCTCGGAGGTTTTCTGCGAGGCTCTGGCAGCTCCTACCGTGACGTTGAGTTTTCAACACCGAAAGGTTTATTGGAATAACCGGCGTCTCGCCGGGCGCCTCACCAGCTGCTCGGCAACAGGGATGGGTGCGGCGCGCGTGTATGTATGTATATATACGTGTATGTAATTAATATATATGTATATATGTATATACGCGTGTGTGCAAAGCACGCACGCGTGCACAGGTTCAATGTAAACTCTGCACCTAACGAGGAGGAGGAGGAGGGGGTTTCTCAGCCAGCGTCGTGCTCGGCTGCAGGATTTGGCCCCGCGCTGCTGGCTCCTCCCTTCCCTCCCGCTCTGTCATAGCAAGGGCCTGATCCTGACCGCCCCGGGGCTGGGTCGGGGTCTGCCAGGGTTGGGGATAAGGAGCCTTTTGCCGACTGCCGCATCCCCGGATGGAGCCAAAGCCCCGCGTTCGCCCTGGTTGGTCCCGCGTCCCTTGTGCCTGCGGCTCTGCGGACGTACCCGCACCCAGTCTCTATAGAGAAGTCTCGGTCTGGAGTGTACAAACTTTTTTGGTTTCATTTTGTTTCGTTTTGGCTTTTTTACTATTATTTTTATTTTGGGGAAAAAGTCACCCTAGGAGACGCCCGTGTGATGCCCAGATGATTTTTTTTTTTTTTTCACCCCGCGTTCCAGACAGCTCATCCACCGCATCTCCAAAGACCTCAAGGGCACCAGTGACTTTACGTTTACCCCTGTTCTGGGTCCCCCCAGGTCTAAGTCATTAAAGTACAGCCGACAATCAAACCAGAAAGAACTGCGGACTTGAGAAAAATAGATATCCATTGCAGTTTGATAGAACTACTTTTTAAAATCACATGCTTATCTCTCGCTAACGCTCACCGCCATGTCTCCAGGATAAATCGCCACCCATTGGATCTTCTGTAAATAAACATGAAACGCTCTTGTATAAATTAAAAAAAAAAAAAAAAAAAACAAAAAAAAATCCATTGATATACGTCCAAAAAAAAAAAAAAAAAAAAAANAAAAAAAAAAAAAAAAAAAAGTCCCTTTCCAGAAGATTTAAATAATTCAAAGAAAAAGAAAAGCCCAAGAAGTGAGCCCCACTTCACTTTTTCTTTGGAGCTGATTTAAATTCCCGATAGGAGAATGAAAAATCTTTAACAATAGAAGAAACTACAAGTGTTTTACCTTTCAATGAATATGGGAGGGGAAAAAAAATGCATGTAAATATTTTTAATAGGAAACATATCTTAAACAGAACTTTTTTTTGTATGTACATAACTCTTCTAGAGTTTAGTACTTAAATTGCTTCATAGTGTCTGTTAAAAAACAAAAATAAAAATAAAATAAAATGTTTGTTAATTGTTTTTGTTCTTACTCAATGGCCAAAACTTTAAAAAGGATAAAAAAGACTATAAAAATAATCTTTGCCAATGGATCTAGCACTGTAATGGTACTGTCTATTTTTTTTAATTATTTCTGTGCTGTGCCCATTTATAAAAGGAGAAAAAAGAAAAAAAATAAAGTCATTTAAACATTGTCTGCCCAGGGCTTCGCCTGCTTTCTTGCTGCGGACCGCCTGCCCCCGGGTTTGTGTCGTGCCGGCGTGCGATGAAGGTGAAGGGAGAAGATCTCACTTGTTCTCCGGGCTCGATACCATCAGGCGAGGGATGGTGGTTAATTAATGGTCTCCATGGCAACTCTGCAGAGATGCCGAGGAGCCGGCGGCAGCAGGGACCACCCCAGCGCAGCCCAGAGCTGGACCCCGGGGGAGGTTTGGATGGGGGGGGGGCTGCAAGCGATACAGGGGTGCCCAACAGCATGAAGAGCCGCAGAGCATTTCGGCCGAGCCACCACGTCCCCCGAGTGTCACCAGCAAGCTGGAGAAGACGCCCGAGGTGTAAGAGCCATCCCCTCCCCACGCGGGAGGTGGAAGCAGCCTCGGCTGTCGGCCCGGGGTCCCGCTCCCGCCGCTCTCCTTTCCAAAGCGATTCCTGGAAGCGAATGTGGTGAGAGGTTTGGCAGCGATGCCGTTGGCCTCCGTAAGGAGACACTTGGATGTATTTAACCGGCTCCTGCCTTGCAGAGGCCAGACCTCCGTGACTGCGTCCCGACTCGCAGCAGAAGGCATGGTTTGTACGGCCTCGTGCTGTCTTGAGGGTCAGCCACGGCCAAGGGCAAACGCCACGGCCCAGGGGTTACCAGCAGCGTTTCCCCAGCCCCACGGGCTGGATGTGCTCCATGGTACGTGCCAGCAGACCTGCACCCAGCCCCGGCGATGTTGTACCGCTGGCACGAACTTCAGGGAGCATCGCTTTGGTTGGGTTTGGGGTACGTTTTTGAAGCGTTGCTGATTTTTATTACCAGCCTGGCCCCTGCTTCCCTTATACATCTCTGGCTGAAGGTTCTCGTGCTCCATCACCGAGTGCTTCATCCACTAAAAAATGGTTAAAGCGCTGCTCTGTGTAACCCAACACTCAGCCTTCAGCAAGGCTCACAGGCTGCTACACCGGACAAACCCCGTCCTTCCTTTGACGCCAGGCAGCTCAGAAGTACCTTGCTGGATGCTGGTAGCAGACAGACCCCCAGATCACCTCCTTTTTACCCCAACCATCAGCTCTCAGAGCTGGGCAGCTCCCGATTGCCCCCAGCCCCCAACGTACCCCCGGGACTGCTCCTCACAGCAGCTCTCACTGCCTGCAGAAGCATCTCAGATTTACCAGGGCCACCCATTCAGGTTTTCAAGCTTGTCGCCAGCCCCAGCAATAATGGTTTCCCTGTGCTGGTGGTCAGCCTGCCTGTACGCTTGGCAGCAGCCGCAGTCAGCTGCCGTTACAAATGAAGTGAATAACTGCTTGCAGTGAGGTGTTGGTATTCAGGCTGAAGGCTTGAAACAGCCTCTAATTATATCCCCGACCCCATTTCTTCTAATTTTTTTTTTTTTTCCCCCCCAACGGCTGTTATGGGAATGTTCCTTTCCTACAGCACCATTGCAGACCCCCAGGATTTGGTACAATAACCCCAAATGGGTATTTTTTCCCAGCAAAAAGGGACTCCCTGTGACTCACGCATTATAAATCTCTGTGACATGAGCAGAGCATCCAAAAATAACACTGTAATTGAGATTTCACCTTGCAAATCAACAGGCCAAAGGCACGAACCCCCCCCTCGGTTCAAAGGGCTTTTAGGTATCGCCTGAGAACAGCCACGGCGCACAGCCGAGCGTCCGGCGCTGACCACCTCATGGAGACACAGCTGGGAAAGGTCTTCAGATACCAACCCTGGGCTGAGCTGGAAAGAGCGCGGAGGGAAACAAGATTGTCACTGCTGTCCTGCATAAACTGTCCCCAAAGCCTTTGGGAGCCAACACTTGGGACAAGCCTTGCGCCCGTGCTGCAGAAGATGCCCACTTTGGAGGTAAAACCAGAACTCCAGCTTAACCTGAGCTTGGGGAGGGGAGATCCAGGCTGATAAGCAGTGCCACTGCTGCTTGAAACGGGGATCTGAATGAACAACCCTAAAGCAATAACCACCGCCACCCTGGCTGAAACACAGCCTTTCCTTCTAGCCAGCTTTAGGAGGTTTCTAAAAACACCGATATGAGTGGCAGGAGTACTAGTGGGCTTCGGAGGGAGTGGGAAAATGCTCTGCTCAGCCTCCAAAGGAAAGGATTAAATAGCAGCAAGCTGAAGGGTTAACATTGGGCATGCATTTTTAGGCACTTTGATGACACGGGCTCTCAGGACCAGCTTGCCAGCCACGAGGAATTGAAAGATCAGGGCTAATTTATCCCAGATAAACACAGTGAGTGGTTTAGAGAGGATGGATGTGGAACAGCTCCCCACGGCTGTCCCTGTGCTTGGGGGATGCCCAGTGGAGCAGAAAGGCAGCAAGGTCAAACCTGACACCAAGGTCCGCAGGGTGCAAGTCTCAGCCCTGAGGTCTCACCAAGTCTTCACAGAGAAGCACAGACACAGGTGAGAAGCCAAATCAGGAGCTAAGGGATGAACAGGCTGTTCAGAGAGAGATGTTTTCAAACAACCTGGATCCCATCAGCATCTTAAAAACCTGGCTGAGCCAGCTGGAAGCGTTAGTTCCCACTGAAGACCTGTGAAAGGACTTCCAAAAAGGTGGGGAAAGAAGAACCGAGGTGCTCTGAACTTCCTAGTTTACTTTAAAAACTAGAAAAAACATTGGATGAAATAGTCACGCTGCTTGTAAGGACATTAGATTTGATGGACTGGTCAAGAACCGATGCGTCAAATCAATCTGCTGTCCTTTTGTGACCAGATGTGTACAGACAAGGACCTGTCTGTGTCAAACACGGTCAGGGCAGTGAGGTTTTGTCACTGTCTCACAGGGGACTCTCATCTGCATGCGGTTTATTGTAGGATGGGTGAAAAAACCTGGTTGTAAGGTACCTGGGGAGTGGTTATCAGCGGTTCACTGTCAAAGCGGACAGATGGGTTGAGTGGGCATCCAGACAGGGTCTCTCCTGGGGGCAGGTTTATTCAATATTTTCATTAACAGTTGAAAGATGACATAACGCTGATGATGATTAAATTTGCAGGCAATACCTCGCTGGAAGGGACAGCAAGTACATCAGAGGACAGGGCTGGAATTCCAAGTGATCTTAATAAATTGGAAAGGTATCATAAAAAAAAAAAAATCACCTCCACGATCAGTGGAGAGGTCAGTACCACCAGAGGATGGATAATTCACCATGGTCTATCCACGTAACCGATACAGAAACCTCAAGAAGACAATTTGTCCTGCCTATTTCTTTGCTGAACACAGCAGGGGTCAAGAGATTTTCGTCAAAGCAATTTAATTCAATCTAAAAAGCTGGGAGATAACATTTATTGAAATGCAAATCAAGGTGCTGTGCATCCCTGTGATACAGCGCCAGCAAAATCACAGCAGACCACCGTAGCGTGGCTCCACGTGCCATGTCCATGCCTGTGTGTCACCCCAGGCCAGGGCAGCACCTGCAGATGTGTACTGTCCTCCCTGAGTCACCAGCCCAGAGGTGTCCCAGCTGCCCATGGCCCCAGGATGTGTCTGCTGCAAGGACATGGCTGCTATCCAGCCCCGGGAGAGCCCATTTGGCATCCACCACCCAAAGCCACCCCACTGGTGGCTTTCCGATGTGCCTCAAGCCTGGAAATAAGTTCAGGACTCCAGTGCACCCCTCACCAGGGCATCAGGCCACCGGGCCATCTTGCTTTCTTCCATGGATGTAGCCAGGGCAACAGTGGTGCAGAGGGGGCATTTTTTACAGCCATGAAAGATCATAGAATAGAATCCTAGAGTGCTTTGGGTGGGAAGGGACCTGTAGAGCCCATCCAGCCCAACCCCCTGCAGTGAGCAGGGACATCTTTAACCACATCAGGTTGCTCACAGCCCCGGCCAACCTCACCTGGAATGTTTCCAGGGATGGGGCCTCCACCACCTCTCTGGGCAACCTGTGCCAGTGCTTCACCACCCTCAGTGGAAAACATTTCTTCCTTCTATCCAGCCTAAATCTGCCCTCCTTTAGTTTAAACCCATCACCCCTTGTCCTGTCACCACAGGCCTTGCTAAAAAGCCTGTCCCCATCTTTCCTCTAGGCCCCCTTGAAGCACTGCAAGGCCGCACTAAGGTCTCCCCGGGGCCTTCTCTTCTCCAGGCTGAACAGCCCCAACTCTCTCAGCCTGGCCTCGGAGCAGAGGGGCTCCAGCCCTCGGAGCATTTTTGTGGCCTCCTCTGGACCCGCTCCAACAGCGCCATGTCCTCCTTGTGCTGAGGGCTCCAGAGCTGGACGCAGGGCTCCAGGTGAGGCCTCAGCAGAGCGGAGCAGAGGGGCAGAATCCCCTCCCTCGACCAAAGATGCATCAGCATATCTGCAACACAGCACACCTGCATGAACGTCGTGCTGGTTCAGCTGGATTTGGCTTTTTGTTGCCCATGCCCATGGAGATGTGCTTCCCTAAGGCAGCATTTCAAAGGCATGATGGAGTCAGGTGCCAGGGACACTGGCACCACTGGATGCCATGTATGAATGTCCTGGCGGTCCCCAGAGCCTGAGCAGGCCCCCCAGGGTGCCCAAATGCTATAGGGTATTTGGGTGCAATGGAAGGGTGTTGCCAGGGTCTTGCATGCTGGATGAGGACCTCCTACATGATCCATTGGGGCATGCTGGGAGGGAAGCAGGGCAGGGATGGATATGTACCACTGCTTGGTATTTTCCAGGACCATAAATCCACCTAAACATTCAGGTATTGAAGAATGAGGTCAGGCTCAAACGTCTTCATGGCTTTACCCCCACTCCCAGACTTCACACCGCACCACCCCAGCACCGGCTGCGTTTCAGCAGCGATAGAGCCACCCCCTCAGAGGGTTACGAATCCTTTCTGAGCTTTTCTGCGTACTCCAAATAAACAGTATTTACCAACTGCTGACTTGCTGCGTCCAAGGCAGCTTTGCTGAAGGCAGCGATGGGCTGTCCTGCCTCATCCCAGAGAGCAGGCAGCTGCCCCTCTGCTCCCACCTCAGCACATGGACATGGTGGGTCCCCTCCTGCTTCCCTTTCCCCCAGCTCCCTGCCAGGCCTGATCCTGTGTGCACAGAAGTCCTATTTCAGAGTCCTCTGCATTGCTGTAAATAAATAACCCTCACATCTCATTCCCATCTTGTCACATTTCTTCTGAGGTCCCTCCCAACCAGCTCATCTCTGGGTCCCAACAAATCCCTCTCACCCAAGCATCCTCCCCCCACCTTTTGTAGCTGCTGGACTCTTTCCCCTGCTTTCCAAGGACAGGAAGTCCTTTAAAAAAACCAAAATATATATAAAAAATAAAATTCCAGCAGAGAATGGCCGGATAAAACCCCTTGCCCTGGTCTGCAAGACAGGACTGCCTGAAGGAGCGATGGATATCTGGGCACAGCGGATGCCGGTGGCTCCAGAATGCCGCCTGGGAGTGTTTTTGGTCTATTGTACGGGATTCAATGCAAAGAGCAGCCTATTCCTGCTCCGCGTGACAACATTTCCTGAGCATCAGCAGATATTAATAGTCAGCTAATACAGCAGTCAAACATTTCCCATTATTTACCTGCTTCGAGCCAATCGGCATCTGTGCCGATAACCGTACCTTTGGGATTTGCACGTGTCCCTCACCTACTCCCAGCCCCCTTCGGAGGTATTTCCTTCCCCTCCACAAACCAGGCACTGTTTTTCCTGAGGCCGCATCCATCCCCGTGATGGGTGGACAGGGCAGTTCACCCTGCGTCCTATATCTGAGAGGACAGAGAATTCCCTGCTGGGATATTTCCCCCTATAGAAAGGTTCGGAAAAAAATCAGCATTTGTCCAGGACTGCTGGAGCCTGGACATTTGGTGCCTGGATTTGCATTCAAAGAGAAATTCTGCTGGTTGACAATCTGTGTTCAATCTAATGAGGAACAAAGCCAATTAAAAGTAATAGGGACCCTGTGCTGCTGCCTGTAACAAAGCAATAATAATAATAAAGGCTAAATCAATTTAAGTGTTCCATTCAGATAAAATCCAAACATTCTCATCTGATTCTGCTTTTCTCATTATTTTTTGTAATCCTCTCTCACCAACACTAAGTCATTGGAAATGGAGAATTGGAACAGCTGGTTCTGATAAAACTCAGACCAAATTTCAGCCCTGTCAATGACTTCCAGAGGAAAACACGAGCAGCCCCACTCCTCCCGCCACAGATGGTGTTTCCTGAGGCAGCCATGGGATTTCCCTCTGGACTTGGCCCATGGAGTTGCAGGAAGCCTCTTCATCTTCCACAACTTGAATTTGGGGGAAAGGATTGTGTCAGAGGTAGAAGTCATCATCATCATCCTCTTATAGCATAGGTTGGAGAGCTCTCTGGCAGGTCTGGTCTAAGTAAACTTACCTGGCAAGAGGAACCGCTGGACAATTCTTGCATCGTACCACAGAAACCATCAGCATTCTGTTTAAAAAGCAGAGTTGCAGAAGCTTGGAAGTACTTGAGAAGACCATGAGTTAGGTCCCCCAACCACCACACACCACCCAGCTGGATCACATCTCCTACCCCAACCTTCTTCCTTTAAATATCGAGCTCATTTAATGAATGTGAGAGGTGGGCTCTGCATGCAAACGATCCATGCAGCTGCAAATCATTGCATTAAAGAGTTTGCAGGGTGTTTCCCGCATAGGGTAGGACGTTTCTTGCAAGCGATGTTGTTGTGGCTTTGCGTTTCGTGCCTTTCACCAGGTGGGTGAATTGGAGATCCGCTCCCCGCCCTGCAAAGCTGGGGTGGCGATGGCTGCTTGAAGACCCTCTGGGTGGCATCCCCTGGGAACACGCGGGGGACAGACATGTCCCCACCGTCTCACTGCCAGCAAAAGAGGCAACCTGAGGGTTGGGGGCAGCAGGAGGGGGAATCGTCCCCACCACCTTGTCTGGAAAATTCTACGCCAGAGGAGGGGTTACAGAGGGAGGCTGCTCTGAGTTGAACTTACTGAGGCTACGTGAAATGTGGGTTTTTTTTCTTTATTCCCTTACTATGTCTTCTACAAACATCTCTGGCTCTGTTGTCTATTTTTGGATGCTGGGAATTAACATCTTTATTTGCATTTTACCTTAATTTGGCCTGAGTTAAAAGTGATTTCAAGGTAATTGGATAACGATGAGGCTTTCATCAGCCAAGGCTGTGGCGAATCTCCACAACTGGGTCACAGGAGAGGCTATAACAAGCGCCCTGGCACCCAAGGGTGCTCTCCAGATAACCGCAGGGCAGCTGTGTCCCCAGAGGAGCTGCTGTGGGTGGGGGTGAGGAGGGACTGGGGGAAAACAGGGAGTTTTCTGGCAAGATCCTAAAATCATAGTCAGCATGCTTGAACCAGGAGGGTTTCTGAGTTTTAGGCTTTATGGCTGAACTTTAGCTTCCTCTTAGCCACACACTAGGGAAACTGAGGCACGGGCAGTGGTTTCTCTCCTACCTCTCTAATCCAATACTTTCTCTAACAGTGTCAGCTAGGGGTGCAGCTGGGGATGGAAATGATTCCTTCTGCTGCTCTCTGAGCTGGAGCTGAAAGATTCTTCCTGGCTGTGAAGGGTTAGGAGTTAATTCCTGCTCAGAAATGTCAGGTCTTGTGCCCAGTCTGGGGTTCGGGTTTCAGTCTGAATCCATATTATTATACCCCAGGGCATTTCCCTTTGTAACAGCCCAACGCTCCTTGAATTCAAAACGACTCAAGGCAACGAGTTCAACAGCTAAAATCTGTGGAAAAGCTCTAAAAGTGGGCTGGGTTTTAGGCACTTCTCGCCTGCGTGTTTTGCATGAAGAGTGGTGCCCTGGGAAGGGACATCTCTGAAACTTGATGTTATAAGGTCTCCATGGGTTGGTATCATAGAATGGTTCGGGTTGGGAAGGGACCGTAAAGATCATCTGGTTCCAACCCCCCTGCCGTGGGCAGGGACATCTTCCACTGGACAACGTTGCTCAAAGCCCTTGTCCAACCTGGCCTTGAACACTTCCAGGGATGGGGCACCCACAACTTCTCTGGGCAACCTGGTCCAGTGCCATAGTGAAAAATTTCTTCCTTATACCTAATCTAAATCTGCCCTCTTTCAGTTTAAAGCCATTACCCCTTGTCCGATCACTACAGGCTCTTGTAAAAAGTCTCTCTCCAGGTTTCTTGTAGGCTCCCTTCAGGCACTGGAAGGCTGCTGTAAGGTCTCCCCAGAGCCTTCTCTTCTCCAGGCTGAACAGCCCCAACCCTCTCAGCCTGTCCTCGTAGCAGAGGGGCTCCAGCCCTCGGATCATCTGCGTGGCCTCCTCTGAACTCTCACCAGTAGGTCCATGTCCTTCTTCTGTTGGGGGCCCCAGAGCTGGACGCAGGGCTCCAGGTGAGGTCTCACCGGAGTGGAGGGGCAGAATCCCCTCCCTCGACCTGCTGGCCACGCTGCTTTTGATGCAGCCTGGGATACAGTTGGCTTTCTGGGCTGCAAATGCACATTGCTGGATCACGTTGAGCTTCTCCTCAACCAGCACCCCCAAGTCCTTCTCCTCAGGGCTGCTCTCAATCCCATTCATCCCCCAGTCTGTGCTGGTACTGGGGATTGCCCTGTTCCAGGTGCAGGACCTTGCACTTGGCCTGGTTGAAGGCCAAGTTGGAGGATGGTTTAGGTAGAGAGCACTGCACGTCAACGTGGACATGCGCACAAAGCCCTGATCCTGTCTGGTGTGGGGTAACGATACGTACAGCATGCGCTCTGTGTCCTCCTGCTCCAACAAGAAGATTTTGGACCGCAGCCTTCCCATCTCACCTGGCTTTCTGCTTCTGCTCTGAAAAACCACTGCTCGTCCTTAAACTGTTCTCTACGCTGCTACCGCCCCTGCTGTAAGATATTACAGACTGTGTATGAGCTTGGGCAGGAAATTTAATACATATGGAAATGCTGGGCTGTGATTTTTTCTGGAGGCATCTGAAGAGCCCCTCTACCTCCTCCCATTCCCCCCTTCATGCTCACCTCAGGGCATGGCGCGCAGCAGGGCTATAACAAGATCATCTCTCCTCACGGCAGGCTCTTGCCGTCTGCAACTGCAGTCCCACCAGCTGGTGCCGAGCGGAATGTCAGGAGTTAATAATTATAATAAATTAATAATAGCCTAACTAATGATTTTTCATTATTTCTGCCTCCTCAAGAGCTCCCGGAGGCACTGAATAATCCGCTGAAATGTTTTGTACTAGGAGTGCAAATAAGCACAAACGTTTGGGAGGCTGAGCGAATGGTGGCTCCGCTCCGAGCCCCGGCACCGAGGAGCTGCAGTCCCGGGTGGGGACGTGGGGACGACTGCTATAGCCTGGCTCCCTCTTGCATCGGCGGGACTCTGCCTTGCGAAGCGGAAAACTCATCTCTTGATCCATACATCTGCGCTAATAGCCAAGGCAGCAAGCTAAAAATTACCAGTTGAATTGGGTTTGATTGGGGAAGGAGGGGAAACCTTCTCTTTCCAGGCTGTGGTGGTTTGTGTGCCATTTTATTTGTAACCCGTGGTACGGCACACCCAGTCAAGGATGGGTTGTCCCTTCTAAAAGCCACCTGGAAGGCTACGTCAGGCCAAGCCCCGTCTCTGGACCGGCTCCTCCGAAGGGCGATTCAGCCGTCCTTCGGCGGTTGTTTGCATCTCTTCCAGCCCTGTGTCTCGAGAGTAGCTTGGGCCAAGCACCTGGGCAGATGTGAGAGACATGATCCGAAATCTGCTCTCTGTGTGCAACTCGCACCTCTGCAAAGACAACTTGAAAGGAGAAGAGGAGCCAAGAAATGTTCTCGGGATGTTTGGGGAGCCCCAAGCATTTTTTTTTCTGAGAGACCACAAACCCCTGTGTTTAACCCTGTAAACAGAGACTGAGCAGGAGCTTCTGTTTCTAACAGCATCCAAAGGATTAGCAGTCGGGAGGGAGAAGAGCTATTTAAGCTCGAAGGCAATAATTAGGAAATAAGTGGGTATAAACTAGCATAAATAAATTTAAACTAGAAATTACAAGCTTCCTAAAAATCCAAGCAGTGAGGGCTGGGGAAGCCTCTGACAGGGACCTGGGAGGCAAAACCCCAGATCAAGGGGGAAGATCATGATCGCTTTGGGATGCTACGGCCTCCATCCTCTGCAGGTGAGTGCCGCGGGGTGAGAAATTATAAAAGATGTGAGATGCTTTCCTTGCCCTGGAATGGGACTAAACATCTCCGTATGGGGTCTTCATGTGACTTCTGCAGAGCTGGAGAAAAACAATCCCACCCGGTTCAACGGGAGGGTTTTGCTTTAGTAATTCTGAAATACCCCAAATTAAAACGATGCCTCTGAAGGAAGGTGGTGTGGCAATCGGCTTGCGTTTCAAAACCGTTCGTCATTTTAAAATGGGAAACCTACCTTGTGTCGCCTTTGAAAATGGCAAACTGCACCATTTCAACTATTTTTAAGAAATTACTCTAAAATATTGACCTTAAGAAGGGTAGTGAAGTAGATCTTTCCCTCAAAAAGCATTGGTTTTGTTGAATATTAATTGCGTGATGAAAATGAAATCTGATTTTTGACATCTGTGGTGAAGAAGACAAGACATCATGCGTTTAAATGACAGCAAGAGGCAATAATAATGTCCTCGAGGTAGGGGTAGCGGAGCAGGGGCTGGATTACCTAGGGCAGTTGTGGGATCGCCACCATTCAGCCTTTCGAGGACTTTTAATGATGCTTTCTGGTTGGAATTTCCATATTTCTACAGCAATCGTGTAAGGAAAGCTGCCGTCGCACACCTCCGACAGAGCTGTGTCCTGTCCTGAAATGAAGGGGGAAATGGCCATTGCAAGCAAATATCTGCTCCCCAACCGCCTCTGAAACCCCTCAGATTTCACCTTGGTTTGCTAATTCTGGGCGAGGTGAAGGGCAGGGAGCCGCGGTGTCCGGGGGAGCCCTCACCTTCGCAGCCAAAGGACGTTGCTCCCAATAAATCAACTCCTGCAGCAGATGGTGAGGGCAACGGATGGATAGGCAAAAGACCGTTTGAGTTTTCACTATTTAATGCATTAAAAATAAAGCCAGAGGTTACATTTACCCCACCCTGCCCCTTTAAAAGCAGCCGACGTTTCATCGCCTCCATCAGTCTGCGAGAAGACGAAAGCAGATGGTGCCGCAAAAAGGGAAAGGAAAGCTTTTAGCATCCTTCAGGACGTCTCACCAGGCGCTCAGCAGTGACAATTATCGAGCAGGTAATGAAGACAGAGCAGAAACCCTGATTTGCTGCTTGTGGAGAACAAAAGAAATTGCCATTGTTTTTTCCTCCATAGATCAGGGCAAACAAACAGCTTCTTTAATAACGAAATCTGCCTTGATGTGCCCAAGATAGGATGTCTCCTGCTGGGCCGAGCTGGTCAGCTGATAACAGGCCGTTTTTCTTTATCACTAGCCCCAAACGGCAAAGATTATCTCCCGTGGTAAATGTACTAAAGGCTACCAGAGCAAATACTTTACAAAGAGATTTAGGGGGGGAAAGAAAAATGTTTCATGCTTCTCCTTCCTCTTCGCCATCGTCTGCACATCTCGGAGCCCCTCAGCTGTGCTGGGACGCGACTTTGTCCTTCCTGGGGGAGCTGAGGAGAGGACAGAGCAGAAATGCAACCGCGGAGGTGGCCAGGATGGGAACGGGAATACACAGCAGATGTGAGGTTTTGCCAGGGGTTCGCATTATGATATCTGAGTAATTCTTATTTGCCGAAATGCAAATTATCCCGCTGTGTCTTGGTATCCGGGAAGTAATGTTGTCCCATATTTATAGCACCGAGGCCTGGAGATGGCCACTGTGGGGTCAGGACAGAGCTGGGAGGTAGACTTGCCAAGCTGTAGTGTCATAGAATCATGGAATCATGGAATCATAAAATCATAGAATCATGGAATCAAAGAATGCTTTGGGTTGGAAGGGACCTTCAGAGGCCATCCAGTCCGACCCCCTGCAGCGAGCAGGGACATCTTTAACCAGATCAGGTTGCTCATGCTATGGTGCAAGACCTGCCAGGCCTGGAAGAGAAGGGCCTGGGGTCTTTCCCCAAGCTCCTTTCCAGGTGGGTCGGGAACATGGAGAAGAGGAAAATCATAACGTCAATTTACACGCTGGTTTTCAGTGGGTGGACAGAGGGATTCATCGTCAGATGCCCACTGAGGCTTTACATCTCCTCTCCTCTGCAGCCTCTGAGAACAGGAGGAAATAATCCCCCAAAGCTGCCGTTGTTTCAAGAAAAGAGAGAAAATTCTTGATTCCCGCTACATTTGAGGGAGCTTTTAAGGAGCAGCAAAAGCAAAGGCTGGGGACTCGTGCCTGGCTTTGGCAGGAGCCTGCTGCTCAAGGCCACTTTAGACATCTCTAGAAGCCTGCAGACTTTTTTTTTCCTTACTGAAGTCCCGGATCTTTCACTTGGAGAAGAAACCTGG
Source organism: Balaeniceps rex (assembly GCA_013401315.1). Lineage (NCBI taxonomy): Eukaryota > Metazoa > Chordata > Aves > Pelecaniformes > Balaenicipitidae > Balaeniceps > Balaeniceps rex. The sequence goes on from VYZW01028740.1 coordinate 60,944, forward strand.
GAATGAAAATTCAACTGAAAGGATTAATTGTGGCTGGCAGAGGGGAGTGCGAGGGGAGGTGAGCTGCTGAGGTTTCAGGCTGGCTACAGAGGAGGGTAATTTAGTGGGAGGTGATGCATGCAAGTTTCTGGCTGGCAGAGAAGAGGGTAATTTAGTGGGAGTTGATCCCTTGAGGTTTTTTCTGGATAGAGAAGAGAATAACTTGCAGGAGGAGACTCATGGGCGGGTTCTCTTTAGTTTCAGGCTTCATAGTAGGTTCCTTTTTTAACTTTAGGGCCGTCTTCCTCAGATGACTCTTCTACGTGCTATTTCAGATGCCTGGTTAAAGAGCAGCTCTTTGAGGATGCTGAATGGCTCAGGGGCATGAGAAGGGGGAACAGAGACTTCCTCCAGCCCACGGTGCCAGTGACCCCTTGGGTGGTATGTCAGAAAGAGCTGCCAGCTCACGGTCCGACTTCCTGGGGCTCCGCTGCCGTTTCATAAAAACCCACCAGTGTGACTGGCCTCAGCAAAGGGGTCGGGCTGGATCGTTTGATCACCGCAGCCTTTTCTTCTTCTCGTGGAAAAGGTCATCTCTGGGTACCTCTCCAGGTCTGATGCTTCGTTCTGCTCCGCTGGAGCGAGAATTTCAGCCTTGCCAGGCGGCTCAGAGCACTTTAGCTGTGTTTTCCAACAGCAGGAGCACAGAGAAAGACCTCCATTTTCCCAGAGATCTCATGGATCAATCCTCTGGTCAAACCAGAGGAAGGAAGATTTCCTTGTGGCTGGGACTTTTATAGCCTTTTCCTCCTGTGTGAATAAGCAGGAGTCTGATAAAGGCTAAATCTATATGGCAGCTTGTCCCTCGGGATTTTCTTATGACCTATTTCCACTAAACCGGTAGAGAAACTATTTCCCTGAGACTTCTTACCCTGTGTCAAATGGCATTGAAGTCAGCCAGCGGGTTTGCAAGTTACCCAGGACAGACAGATGCAATAGTAGCTGCTAGTGTGATCATGCACCCTGTTTCCAGCAGGGAGAAGATTCAATGGGTGCTCTGCTCTTCCAGCTCTCACGTCCCACACTCAGTTCAACACAGGCATGGACAATGCTTTTGGAAGAGACCAATTTCAGGAGCCCCAAGTCCAACTCACGTTTAATTTGTCTTCCAGCTTGAAGGATACTCAAAGCAAACCTTCATTTCCCTCTCCCCAGAGGGCATGGCTGAGATGCCTCCAAGCCTACTCTCCAAAACCAGCTTTGGATGGGGTGAGATGTCTGGGCTGTAGGGCCTGGAGCCAGCAAAGTCAGGGCAAGGGGCTCCAGGCACCGTGGGCTGCAGTCAGTGTTGTCATGAAATGCATCAAGGGCACGCAACCTCACAGGCTCGCTAGGGCTAAGACCACCCCAAGCTTTGGCCATTTAAACGTTAGATGTCTGTTTTATGAAGTCCCCTTTGCCAAGAAGAGAGAGGGGCATTTCAGGAGCGTGTCTGAGATGGTGGGGGGCTCAGCAGCCCTCTGGCGTTGCTTGCCTCTCGGGGAAAACCCTTCCATTTTAGACAGCTACAGTTATTCACACAGTGCCTAAGAAAACAAGTCCCTGATCCCTTGAGGGGTTTCAAGATGCTCCTGTCGTATGGCTAATATTTAGATTAAATCCCTCTTTTGCTAAGTAACAATATCCCTCAAACTTCATTTCAGAACACCCCACCAGAGCCTAATTTTGCAAGAGTTTTTCCTGCATTAGCAGAGAGCTGCCGTCTATTTATATACATCTCTTCCACACCTAATAACCACAAGAATAACTAATAGGAAGTGCTTGAAGCATGTCTTAATTAGTCTGACATTAGCAAGCTCCAATGTCTTTAGTTAATTGATAGATTTTAGCATGACTGAATCTCAGAAATTGAGTGAGGGTTTCATCTACCTTCATCAGAGGCTACACAAACTGTGTTCATATATCTCTCGGGGCAAGGATGTTTGACACAACAGGAGTTGATTGAATGGAGAGGAACCACCTCTGAGAGCAGCTGAAGGAGCACCCAGCACTGCCTCCCTGTCTGCATTAGGTGTGACTAAATGCAAAAGATATTATTCATGCTTAGCTAACAGCTAGAGGATCTCTGGAGTGGAGCCGGCGTTTGCAGTCGTACTCCCCAGAGACAAAGCACAAAGAGAGGGACAGATTCATCAGCATCACCCAGCTCCGGGTCCTTCCCTGCACCCCATTTTGAAGGCCACAGGTCAAGGTGGACCAACACATCGTATAGGGAGGGCCCATGGGAGCAGGGATGGCGCTTGCTGGCGCCAACGGGGATGGAAAGGGAATTGTGTGCTTCTGATCAGCTTCTGTGCTGGTACCTCTCCGGGCTCCTGGTCATCCCTGTTTGTCAGAAATCAGTCTGACAGCTGTATGAACCCCCACGGATCTTGGCTTGGATCTGCCCACTGCTATCAGTCATTTATCTAACGGTTGGACTTCTCTGTCTTTCTTGCTCCCTACAAGCACTGAAGTGCTCGGTGGCGATGAACTCGCGGTGCTCCAGAGCTCCCAGGGCTTGACCAAGTCATTGCTGGGGGCCATGTGTGTGGTAGGAGCGTGTCGAGTCTACCAGAGGCAAGAAGGGGGAGACCTGCTCTCACAGGCATGTCCTGGCAGAGCAACTTGTCCTTCGGTCAGTCGTCTGCACTGCCCATATCTGCCAGGAGTGGCTTCTGTAGGCAGCCGGCACCACCGGGGATTGTGGAATTTTCACCCATTTTCATGGAGGCAGCAGGTTGATGTCAAGTGAGCGGTGCCAAATGTCTTCCAAGAGCTGACCCGACAGATACGGCAGGGGTCCCAGTTCTGCAGACCATTTTTCCAGCCCGTAAAGGGGGCTCATCCAACACTTGTGAGAAAGCGTTTTCTTGGCAGGCATAATCCAGTGACCTTCCCGTCCCTCCTCCGGCTCCAAGGAGCAGGCAGCAAAGAGAGACCCCATGATTTGAGGCAAACCTCAAAGCTTTGCAGTGTGTTAGCAAAGCAACTGCTGTGCTGCCGAACTCATTTCACTGAATAAAAAGCCTGCAAGGAACATCTCAGGCCTGTTTGCGTTGGATTTATAATGACGTCTCAGCAAGTTAACCTGGCTTTTGAAAAAATTTCCCCCGTGTTGGAGTCTGCCGAGTCGGGGAAGGGGAGACGATGAAACCATTTAAAGGAAGCCCTGTGGGGATGAGTCCAGATTTAAGCCCTCATAAAATGCGACTGGTTTTCCAAAACACGCAGAGCCAGATTATTGTGACAGCAAATAGGAGGTGAGGGGGAATCGGCCAAGTGGAATGGTCTTAATGGCCACTAGAAAAGCAACTGCTGTGTAAATGTTGTAAAAAACGTTAACAAGCCGGACGCTGCTGTTTTGACAAGCTGCATGCGTAAAAGTGAGCAGAAATCCTTGCAGCACCTTGTTCGCAGCATCCAGGTTCTCAGAGGGTGTTCTGTGACTTAATCCCCATCACATCGCGCCGGCACTGGGATGTGCACCTATCCTGTGCGCTGGGGGTCCCCATGAGGGACTTCTGCCATTCCTTACTCCATGCACCATCAAAGCTCTTTTGTGCATTGACGATATCATTTCCATGATGTCGCAATACTTACTTGATTTAATAATGAAGAGAAAACATGTTTCTTGCCCTAATTTGAGAGATCAGATTATTAGAGCAACTTCAGGGTCAAAGGAGAGAAATGTTTCCACAGGTTAAAACAAGTTGCCCCACAAAGTAGTTGGGGTTGGGCTACTTGATTTCCTTTTCTTTTCCCTTGCTCCTGTGCCTAGAGAAACGCAGTTTCTGCCCAAAACTTCTCCTGAGGTTGGCTACGGTCCTAACAGCACTTTCCAGCATGGGCTCGCTGATGCTTGACACCCCAGATAAATGAATCCTGCAGCCGTCCAGCGAGACATTAACAGGATCTCCTCTCCCAGCCATCTATTTTCGCACAGTTTGTAGGACTGTAACACATTTGAAACTTTTCCCACTTTATCAAATTTGCCGGAAATTAATTGGCAGGTTCAAGGGCGACTGGGAGGAATGGAAAGCCGATCAGATTTTCCTAACTGAATGGGCCAAAAAATAGGAAACTCTGCTGAACCCTCCCCATCAACATTGAATTATTTCCAGCCAAGCCTCCATTCAGCTGAGGAGGGAAATTTAACAGAAGCGTCACTCCGGCATACCTCAGGCATCAGTGTTTGGTCTTGTCCATGGCAGAGCGGAGCTAATAGGAGAAGCTGCTAGGTGGAGAGTCCTGCATCCATACAGAGCCTGCTGGGGTTTGGAAGACCTCCATGACAGCCCTCCTGCGTGATCAGCCCCCACAGAGCGATTTAGAGCATCCCATCCCCTCTCCGTTGCTGCCAAGCCTGGGCTTTTAGCTAAGATTTTCATCCACGATATCCCCTAGATCTTCAGTTTCTGCTGGTGAACACGTGGCTCATCGCAGACCTTTCTCTGGCAGAGCGCCCCAAACCATGGCCGTGGGCTTTCAACAGCCCAACCCGCTGAGAAGTGCAGGTGTATCGCAATGCTTCCCAGGGGCTGTGAAGGAAAGCCTAAATCGGGCATGGCAATACCGTGCACAAGCCGCCTTTCACCCAGACCCAGGTCCCCAGCGTGTCCCCAGCTTGGCCTGGAGCTGACCTCCTAGCACGGAGCCAGACCCCCCGTTCCCTGCATGGAAATAGGTTTCCCCCCTGCTCATGGATGTCAATCCCTCTGCTTTGCCCTATATAATTGGACCCACAGCAGAAAGATGGTTGGCCCTTGGGGCTCAGATACTCTGTATGATCCCAGATCACAGCCTTTTCCAGATGCTGGCTGTGGCTGGAGCTGGAATTTTCCCACCGGCAGCTGGAGGAGTGCAGGCAGGGGTGCACGTTTAGCTCTGTGTCCCACTCCCCCCAAAGCGGCCGCATCCCCCGACTGATCTCCCAGCCTTCCCCCTGGTTTCACACGAGCGCCACGGCTATGACAAGAAGAAAAAAAATCATATTTGTAACAGCTCTGCCGGCACCCTTCGGGCTTTCACGAGCGAAGCTTTGATCGACACGGCACACCAGCAGGCTCCGTGCCAGGCTGATGAGAACCGAGGAGATTGTAATGAGATTCCTTTTGTAATTCTTGTCAAGGCGCAAAACCAGCGAGCCTCGGTAAATCAGCGAAGCCTTTCGTGTTTCCCATCTTGATGGAAACATCAGTAGAGAGACACTTGGTGCTAAATTGTCTGCTCGTTGGCAGGTATCCAGTCCTGAGAGCGAGACGAGGGTAGAGGGAAATAGGGGAGGGTAGCACATGGGATGAGACTCTTCCTCCAGCCTTCAGGGCCAGATCCAGCCATGTGGTGGCCTGATGGGGCACATCCTTGTAGAAGGAAAGTGCCCTGCAGGTAAACTCATACCTGTGGGGCTCTTCGAGCTGACAGCACCAGAAAGAGAGACCCAGGAGCTCAACCCAGGGAGGGATGCAGGGAAAGAGCGATGCCCTTTCATCACAAGGTGATCACAAGGCAGTTCTCCACCTTTTTTTCTTGTCCTGGGGCGTCACAGTCACAACAAAAAGCAGGGGTCTCTAATATCAGCATCATGTTTTCCTAGCGTTTAGGAATTACTATGTGTATATATAAAAAAGGCAGGGAAGAGAGGTGAGGACTAGGATTTGAGGAGGAGTCAGGTCCTCAGGACCCTCAAAGTGGTTCATGAAGTGGCCGCCTCGCCCCAAGGGCACTGCGGATCTGTATCTTCAGCCTAGCTCTACTACTAGTCCCATGACAGCAGGATGGGGCCTCTGGCCGCTGCTTGATGAATAGCACCCGTGGGGCCCAAACCTACACAGTCAAGGGCCGTGGGGCTGTCATCGCCGCCGATGTGGTGGCTCAGATACTGCTGGGCTCCCTCAGAGCTGAGAACCCAACTCCCTTCAGCCCTCTCACCTACCCCAGTCCTGTTTGTTGAATTATTTAGGTCTCCTTGCTAAGATTTAAAACATGTCCTCATTAGCCAGGTGAAAAATGTACCTAGTTAGTGACATCTATCCTGCCTGGATCCATTTCAGGTATGTCTAGCGGTGATGGATGCGGAGACCGGGAAGGTTTTTCTCCTCCTTCTCTCCAGCCCCAGCCTTGCATATTCCCTGCTGTTTCCTATTCTGGATATTGTTCCAGAGACTTTATTTATTTACCTTTCAGAGGCTGTGCATCTTCTCCTGCTGAGATCCCGCCAGGTTGATGAGCCATCCAGCCCCTCTGAGCTTGGCTGCCTGGATCAGCATCCTGAGACGTTGATGTCCTGTGGAATGGAAGGGGATGAGGTGGGTGGACATCTTGGGAGGGCAGCAGCAAAGTTCTCGTTGTCTGAGCTGACACAGCTGAGCCAAGAGGACTCGATTCACCGGCCCAGTTGACAGCTAAGCTCCCTCAGCATCAGTTCCTGCAATTTGTATAATCTGGGGGTAATTAGCTGTTTTTCTGTCTTGCGACTGCATAGTGTCTGCTTGTGCTCAGCTCTGATCTGCTGCTTGACAGTTCCCAGCTTGGTGGAAAATGTTGCAATTAAATGTTCTTTCAGGTCAAACTGTATTTCAGGGTGGAAAACAGTGTCTAGCTGTAACTGGAGCATTAAAGGCTGCTGGGTGGCTGTGCGTACCCTCCCAGCGCTGTGCTGGGAAGTAACGTCTGGCACTTGAGTAGCGACCGAGTCCTTCTGGCGTCTCTTCGAGGAGGCAGGGAACCCAGGTTTCTGTGTCGGTTCAATCTATCAGACAGATGATGCCTTTTTGGATGTGGCGGCATGAATTCTGGAAGGGGAATTTAAGTAGTTCGAAAATCTGCATCCGGGCTCCTACCTCTGCTGACGCACCATGACCATTCCTAAATGCACTGGATTTCATCCCGATGCCTAGTGGGCTTCTTGGGCTTCTTCTCCCTGTTGTCCTAAGCCTTTACCTTCTCCACCTTACGCAGAAGTATAACTCTGTGATAAGTGTTTACAGAAGAGAGGTGACACCTGGGACAGCCACGCCGTGCCCTGATGGGAGGCAGGAGTCAGTCAACGTACGGGGCACACACGGAGGAGGTCTTTACTCTTCCGTGTTGGGACACGGGCTGCACTTTCTACCTGCACCCAGAAAGCTGTTGAAGACTTTGGGAACATGATGCTGGAGAAATACCCGAGTGTGTCCACGGGACTTCTTGCTTTAAAGCTCTATTTCGCTGCATTTTGTTTCCACAGACCAAGCTGCAGTGAACAGCCGCCCGTACAGCTCTTACGCACCAGTCCCTCCCTCCTCCCTCTCTTGCAGGAGAGCAGAGCAAAGCTTTGTGTAAACTGCTGCTCTCCAGATCCCTTTGAATGCTGTCAGAGCCCCCTTGTTCTGTGTGAGCAAAGCAGGTTTCAATATACATGAGACTAACCAGGCACTAAAAAAAAAAAAAAAAAATCCCAAACCGCAAACATCTGGGTGAGTTCTTGAAAAAAGGAGTCTCTTCCTTTAATTTTTTTTTTTTTTAAATGAAATTACCACCAGCAACACAACAACAAAAAGCTTTCAAGTCTTTTTCAGACACGTGTCTGAGATTTCCGCCTTTGACAGAGGATGCTTTGCGTAGGGTGCCTTGTGTCGGACTGCGCTCATCTCAGATGTTTCCAAACAACAGATGCTTGTAAAACAAGAGCAATAAAGCGAGCCGTGGCTGATCCTGCTTTGTCTTAAAAAGTAACTTGCAAGACACTCCTGTCTGCTCCGTTCTCTGGAGACGTCGTAGTAAAGGCTCTGCCCACTTGGATGGCAGTGATGGGCTTCTGGCGACGTTGGGTGAAGCCTGGATTTAACCCACGGTAACAAGTGCGCTCTGGCACAGACTTGGAATAAAGATGCTCGGAATGAGATGCATCTTCTCAGACATTTGGCTTCAGGGCCTGACGCTCAGCCCTGCCACCCATGTGCAGTTCCTCTCATTGCTGGCCAGGATCCTGGAGAATAAATATCTTTGAACATCAGGCCCTTAAACTGCATTTTTGCATGTCAAGCCTTGGAAAGGGCTTTGCTTTGGAGTCTGCTCCTGTAATCCCAAAGGAGCTGTCTGCCAGCTCCTCGCCGTCACTCTGCTTTCGTACGTATGGGAGTCAGCAGCAGATGAACCCAGCCCAGGTGCAGTTTCCCTTCCCCAGAACCACTCTATTGATTTAACTAATGGTGTGCACTCTGCAGGCACCCTGTGAGGGAGGGTGCTGACATTGGGAGAGGATGCACGTGACAAGATCCTACCGTGCCTTATCTCCCTCCTGGAAATCCCTCCTCGCGCAGCCTTCTCCTCTCAATGAGAAAAAATCGCAGTATCAAACCCATCATCTAGAACAGCCCGCGTTCCTCCTCCCCCAGCGCCACGTTCCTTCTCCGTGGAGCTAACGAGGGCTCATTGACATCGTGGGATGTTTTGCGTGGAGTCGGAGAGGTGGAATGGGAGGTCTATGGCCCGTGGGGTGGTATAAAAGGGATCGGTGCCGGAGCAGGTGGACAGAAGGCTTTGGGTAGTGGGTAGGTGAAGGGTGCAACGGCTGGAGCTCAAGAGCAGCCTGCCTCTGGGTGTTGGGATAAAGATAAATAAGGGGAGCTCAGGAAACGGGGTTTTCTCAAGCGTAACGTTCGAAGCACTCGGGAGAGGGATGGGAAGGCAGCAGAGAAATGCTGCAGCTCGTAAAATACCTGGTGGGGAGGACGGGTATCTCTCCCGGCGCTTGAAGGGGACCCCAAGCATCCTGACACCTGGTTCCCAGCTCTCCTCAGGATCTCCGGCGTCAGATGGGATCAATCAGTTGAAGGCCCCTTTTGCAGGGGGACCAAGGGAAGAAGCTAGCGCTGAGCTGAGCCCCAAGGGTTAACCGACCCCACAGTCAGCTCCTCCACCAGCAGATCAAAGCAGCTGCTCTCCCCAAGCCCTCCCTTGGCCATGTGCTCTGTGGTGACTCCATTGTGTTCCCTCCACAATGAGAGCTCTGTGGCGGCTGGGAAACCCCCAGCACGTCCTCACCCAGAGACTGTCACGCTGCTGAGGGGTTTCGCCGGCATCCGGGCGCATGAAAGGGGGAGTCACGCAAGGGAGATGATGTCTCCATTTGAAGTCACTGGCAGGGCAAGCGCTGCTGTTGTACGGGGGCCTGGGCGTGCTTGCTGCTGCGGGGGGGGTGGCTGTTTTCTCAAAGACTTTGTCTTTCAAGCGCAGCCGACAGCTCTGCCGTCGCTGGCTTTTGATGCTGGGGCTCAGCAGTGTGGTGCCCAGCTGGAGCAGCCGAGGGCTCAGCGCTTGCGGATGCAAAGAGGAAGGGACTTGCCCCAGCCCGGGCGGTGGGACGGTGGCAGGGACAGCACTGAGAGCTCTGATTCCAGCTCCGGGATTTACGCTGCTGTAAAATGGTTTCTTGGCATACGGCTGGGAGCATAAAAGAAAAGGAGCGCTGTCTGACGAGCTCCGTTTGCCAAATCTCTGCCATCCAGAGCACGGGCAGTGACACCTGATGGTTCCACCAATGCCAAGCTGATGGAAAGTGCCTGCTACACGCAGTCCCCGTGCTCTGACTGACGGCTTTTTCGCTTATCCTTGCATATGCAAATCCTTGCAATGTGATTTCCGAAAGCTCTGAGCATTTGCTAACTGTGTACTGAGTTACTGCGAATTTACACTCGTGTAATCGAGAACAGGCTTTGGCTTGCTGGCAGTACATCATGGGGTTGTTAAGAATAGGATGTGGCATTCCTGTAGCCACTGCATTGGGAACAAATTGTGTTTTTAATACTAAAATGTGGTTACTTAGCACCGACAACTGATCACAAAGAAATCTATAGACGAGATTATATCGGGTGGGTAGTGGTAGCACCCCCGCTTTGCAGCGCTCTCTACCCATGGTGAGCCTCTGATTTCAACTGTTCGTCATTTTGCCGAGCGTTTCATCTTTGGGTTGAAATGTCCCAGGCTCAGTTTTTACCTCGGGTTGAAAGCTGGTGGAAATGTTCAGGAAAAGCAGCTCAGCTTTTGTGGAGTAGAGCTTAAAAACGGGTCAGGCCACCACGCTGACCTTCTGGTTTTCAGTTTTGAAAAACAAACCCAGTGTCTTGTGCGATGTTAATTTGGAGGGAGGTCAGGAAGGTGCCTTTTGTTGCACCTTGGAAAATACCTGGTGGGGAGGACAGGTATCTCTCCCGGTGCTTGAAGGGGACCCCAAGCATCCTGACACCTGGTTCCCAGCTCTCCTCAGGATCTCCGGCGTCAGATGGGATCAATCAGTTGAAGGCCCCTTTTGCAGGGGGACCAAGGGAAGAAGCTAACGCTGGGCTGGCTTTGGTCTGGCTTTGGTCAAAGTAGGCTCTGAGGATGCTCAGCTGAGGGTTTTGGAGGCTCTGCGTGTTCCTGCACCGTGAACGTGTTGTTCCATTAGCTCAAAAGATGGTGCTGATCTCAGGCGATCACTGGCTTGTGATTTGGCTTCTGGATGGGATGACTTGAGGCTGGTTTTATGCGAGGCCTTGACTAAACCTGGCTTTCTGTGGCTTTGGTTTCCCAGCCGCCCATACTGGTGCCAGAGCTGCTGTACCTCCTGCTTTCCTCCTCGGAGAAGGTGCAGAGCTCATCCAGACACGGCTCCAAGCTCACCCAGACGTAGGTTTGGATATACAGCTGGCCCTGGAGCTGGAATTGCTCCTGCCTGCACGATTTTGGCTGATTTAATCTACTTTCTAATTGCATGGTTTTGTCATCGCCTTTGCAATCACGTGTCCCTGTCACAAGCAGACCACCGCAAAGCTGTTTGCTCAGCCCGTCGGCTGCCGGCTGTGAGCGGAAGTCTCACGCTGCAGTTCGACAAAAAGCAGGGGAAAAGCCTCAAAATCTTTATTCCCAAATAGTTTCTGTCTTCCTTTGGGGCCCGTTATGCCAGGCACTGAAAAAAACACAGGGAGAGTCCTCTCCCACTGCAAAAGACATTTTTCAGGCCCTGGTTCAGCAAAGCATTTAAAAGCACGCTTAATTTCAGGCTGTGCGCATAATCCCCTTGAAATCAATGGGAGTTAAGCATTCGCTTAAATGCTTCGCTGAGTCGGACCCTAAGCGGACAAGCCAGACAAAGAGGGGATGAAGGAGAGATTTTGATTTTCTCCTGGGAGTAGCGGCAATGAGAATCCATCTCTTTGAATCATTACCTTGCTGCCTCTGCCATGCTAGATGGGATCCTTCCTCTCTCGTAGATGCTGCTGTCAGCCTGGGGTACCTCCTTCATATTCCGCTAGGTCTGGGGAGGGGAAGAAAACCTGGGAGGATCAAAACTCTCGTCGGGCGCCTGCCGCAGCTGTAGGCATGTGCACGCAGATGTCGTTTCAAGGAAAGCAGCGAGCTGCAATGGATGGGAATACAAGCAGGAAATCTTCTCCCACTGCCCAAATCTGGCCCTTTTCCAGATACCGTGTCATCACTTTTCGCCTCTGTTAAAAAAACTGACCTTCTGCTGCCTTTGCTTGCAGCGAGTTTAAATTACTTAAGACTTTTTTTTTCCAGATGCTATTTTCTTAGATTACTTACTGAGAAAGCCTAAGTCAATCTACATATTAAACATACCGGAGATTGGAGTCCAAGTCAATGTGGCTCATGACAGTCCTAGGAAACCAAATCTCTCTCCCTGTGAGCCTGCACTCTCCCTTCTCTTTCTCCTTTAGCTTAAGGCGATAAAACTTTGAAGATGTAATCTAGGCATTATCTGCCTTTTTGGATAATGTTCAACAGTAATTTTAGCATCGTCTTTATCTCCAAGATGGTTGCTTTAAATTCAGCTGCTTCATTCCCAGAGGCTGGTTCGATTTTTAGGCAGCAAAGCATCTTTCCCTGTGTATTTCCTTCTGGTGGGTCAGATGTTTTTGGTCCTGGTTGATTCTTCTGTTTGTTTTTCCCCCTCTGCCGTACCTCCTCATTAGCATCGTTTGGCTTTTATTATATTGGGATTTATTCTCCCTGTGAAAGGATTCATCCGTACAGAAGAGCTCAAAGCATATTCCAGAGGTGGGACCTGGGAGCCGTCCCTGTTTCCCCACCAGCGCCCTTCCAGCACGTGCTGCTGGAAAGGGTCAAGGCAAGAAGACATCCTCTTTCAGGGATTGACCCAAATTTTCAAAACCTCCTCTCAAGATAGATACCACAGGGTATTACCCCTCATCCTAGCCTGTTTCCCTCCTGGTTTAGGCTCATCATAATTTTGGTGTGCCTTTCAAAGCTCGTACGTAAGGTCAGAACCATTGGTGGCAAGGTTTACTTCTCTCTGCTTAAAAAAGACATTTGAAAACTGGGTCAGTTCGTATTTCCCCAATCTAGACAATTTTCTATGGGGAAACTGAACTGATCCCACCTCCTTTTTTTTTTTTTCCTCCTGACAAATCCTTCAGCATTAGCATGCAGTCTCAAATATATATTACCTTCCTTCTCACAGAGACAGAACCTGCTTCCAATAAAACTTCCCCCGAGACTGGATCTGGCTTTGACTTTCCTGATTAAATGGGCTGTGGATTTAATTTGACAAGAGAGGGAACTGATTTATCAGATAAAGTATCTTGTTCAAAAGACGATGTTTCTATTGCAGCCCAGTCTCTATCAGGTACCCCCCTGTCACGTATGGTTGGAGCCTACTATGAAACATCGCCTTTTGCTAAGTTATATTTATCGCAGTCTCTCTCTTTTCCCCATATTTTTTATTAGATCTGTCCGAAGCTGTGTGATCGCGTAGGCAGCGTGCTGTGTGTTTCTGCGGACTCTGGACAGGCTGAAGGACCCCCTCAAAGCGACAGGGAACCCCCACTTAGCCAAGTGCCAGGAGCTCGTCTGACGGAGCTGGAGGGACGGGGATCTACCCCTGGCTCAGCGTAGCAGAGATTTACGTGCATCTCTGAATTTCCAGCATGGCTCTGGACGTAACATTGCTTTCCCCCTTCTGCTGTGATTGCGTCCGCATGGCTTGGGCTGGCGGGGGAAGGCAGGGAGGGTCCCTGCCTTACAGGGGGCACAGTGGAGTTTTGGGACTGGCTGCGAAGCCCCCAGGAGGGGGATCATGCCGTTAGCAGCGCTTCCAAAAATCAAATACCTTCCAAAGTGAAGTCTGAGGGCCTTTGTCCTTGTCAGCGGCTGTTTCGAGAAGGATGGGTTTGGCAGAGGTTGCTTGCAGGCACGTCACGCTTTGCCGCGGGAGGGACAGGGTTTGAGCACATCCCGCTCCGCTCCCTTGCCGGGACCTATGGGAGCAGCTCAGCAGCAGTAAAGGGCAGCCGCCCGTGGGGTGCTAAAGCGGGGAGTGTTGACTGGGGAGGGGTTATGTGGAGTTCCCAATTAAATCCACTCATCTGCTAACGGCACCATTTGTTTAACGGTGGTGTCAGCAAGCTGCGCGTGATTGCATCCTCTTTAACGCAGGCTGTTCTCCAGCATTTGAAATACTCGCAGCCTTGGGGGTGGCAGGTGTGGGACAGACCCCCCTCCCACCCACAGCATCTCGCCAGATCTCAGCTTCATCGCTGGCGCGCGCCGACGCACTCCTCCGTGCCACGAAACCAAGGCATCAGCAAGCTCTGCCAACGAGGGTTGATGACCCAGGCAGAAATCCTTCATGTGCGAGTGTCTCTACAACCCAGCTGAGGAGAATTTCTCCGGTTAGCTCTGACTGGCATCCGCTGCTCGCAGCTCGTATGTAGGTCACCGGTTCGGAAATAGCGTCAAGTCAGGCACTCGTGTCCCCGGTGTCTGCCTGCCTACAGGAGGTCTGGCAAGGAATATACTGAATGCTGAAGGGAGAGCTGATAAAAACCTAATTCATCCTGATTGCTGGTGCCCATACTAAAGAAGAGATTTTTTGGGAAATCAAGACCATTAAACGCATGTGTTGGATCCACCGTAGCTTATTACCGTGCGTGCCTCTCAATTCTTCCTACAACTGCTGTTGTAGCAGCCCTAGAGAAGATGTCCCTTAGGCGTTCATATATATGTGGCACATACATCCTGCCACCGCACGACTCCTGCCTCATGCCATTTATTCCCATATTACCATGCACAGCACCCACCAGGCTTTTTCTCCAGGTGGGCTTTCTGCAGGGATGGAAGGAGAATGGGCATCTATGGCCGGTTCATCCCACAGACAACCCATGACCACTTAAAGAGTTGCCCAGCTCTTTTCAACACTGAATTATGATCTCAGGCTCGTTGAGATGGAAGAATTCTGAAAAGGGTCATCCCTGCTTGGGAGCTGCCTGAAAAGGAATTGCTGGAAAATGCTCTACATGAATACCTCCTCTTATGATCACCTTTCCTCAGGCAATTCTTTGGGGGGAGATGTCCCCTCTTCCAGGACTATTCTCCCAGGCCTTTGATCTTCGGGTTTATAGGATTTTTTTAGCCACTCTGGTAAAGCATTTCTCCTTCCCCTGCTGATGATGAGGGAAACCATCAAATTCCTGGTCATGTCACAGGTAATAGCTACTTCTTTGATTAAGGACCACCTCAGCAAGCAGAATTTCACTGGAGGAGACATTGCTCAAGAAGATGCATTAGTGCACCTGAGCAATTTTTTGCAAGGCTAGCGGAGACTCATTGCCCTTTTGTCTGGCCTGCTGTAATTTCGCTGCTGGATATACCGTACCATGTTAGAGACACAAAGTGGCAACTTTAACCCTTCGTTCTTAACAGCTGCTTTAAAGAATACATTTTGGAAAGCTGTAGTTCATGTGAAGAAAATGAAGAAAAAGCTATTTGCCATGGGTGAAGGCAAACTGAAGATAAACATAGATGGTTTCCTCATCACCAGCTGCAGAGATAGTGTGGTGGGTATAATAATTTGTGTTCTCCCTGATCCTATGCTGCTTTAGTCTTGGGTCATGTGGTCAACCATGGCCTATTCTGATGTTGAAAGATTCAGATGCTTTGTCCAGTGTGTGTCTCTGTGATATACAGTCTGAAACCCCTGCGTCTAACAGACCATTGCACTGGTGTGAGGAAATACCTGCTCAGCTTAAGGACTCCGTCTGATAAGCAAAGGCACTGGAAGGTGGACATAAGGCAACACCTAATTATTGCGGTTTAATGAATATATTGTTCTTACGGGAGATGCTAGTTCACCCAGTTTGTACAGACAGAGGAATTAAGACTTTGCCCCGATAAACCAGGGATGGGATCCATCTCACCAGAACAAGACGTCTCCATCTAATCCAGACCTCTCAGTGGCTTATATGGTCTGTAGAGACACATAGTGAACTCCAGAATACTTCATCTTAACTTAAAGCAGACTTCTGGAAAAACACAGCTGAAGTAAGCCATGAAGTTTCCTGAGAGTATGAAGTGAGCCCAAAATAACTATCACTGAGGTGGCTAAATATGCCTTACAGATTTGAGTCTGCTGCTGGCTGGCTGTGTGGTTTTGGTTTAGTTACTGCCTCTTTATGGACTTCCTTTTCCCTTCCTACTGTCTGCTCTTGTCTCTTCAGGATGATAAGCTCTTCTCAGCAGGCACTGCCTTGAGTGTAAGCAGCCGCGAGCTCAGTAGGGTCAGGACTCAGGATTCGGCTGGGATGAATCACCCAGCTACCTTAATGACAGCAATGTGTTACTGGAATGCTGCGAGGTGAGGAAGCAGCGGAAGAACTGGTGAAAAGAGGAACAAGAACAAGAACATCTCATGTCCTGAGTCAGTGGAAACAGCGAGTGTCTCTGAAAGTGCCTGTCTGACAGTCAAGGGCTCCAGTGATGGAAAAGGCGAGCCTGCTGGTCGCTGAAGAGAAGCCTTCATGCCATGAGAGTTACTGTACAGAAAGCGCTAACGATGGCAACCATAGAAACCACAGACCAGAAAAGACTGGGGCAAGAGGTGATGCAGAAGATATGGAGATACCATGGAGATATTGGGAAAAACTTCTTCATGGAGAGGGTTGTCAAGCACTGGAACAGGCTGCCCAGGGCAGTGGTGGAGTCCCCATCCCTGGAGGTATTGAAAAGCCGGGCAGACGAGGTGCTTAGGGACATGGTTTAGTGGTGGACAGGTACGGTTGGACTCGATGATCTCAAAGGTCTTTTCCAACCAAATGATTCCATGATTCTATGTGGGATCCTTGCAGCTGTACCCAGGTACATGCCTGTCTGAGCAGCTTTTTACCACCCAATAGAGAGCTGATAAAATGTCTTTTTAATGCCCATTATCACCAACCTTTCTTAATTGCATCCTTCTGGGAGTGTTTTGCAATGGCATCATTAACGGTATAAGCTTCATGACTCATTAGCATTGCCACAAAGAAGTGGTTTGTATGAAGTTACTACAGCCACCTCCCTCCAGGAATAATAGCTCCAATGTTCATCAAATTTGATTGAAAAACTCCCAGCATCACATGGGGCTTTGCAACAGGTTTGATTTATGGAGAGCTGCTGAGCCTGGGCTGTGGCAAGCAACAGCACAAGTTTTTGGAAGAAAGCACGTGTGTGTTGAGTCCCGCACGTGTTTGTGCAGACGGTGAGTCTGGTGCTCCTTCCTCTCTGAACCTCTCTCATTTCCACCCCACCTCACTGCAAAGTCCATCTTCAGAATGAATCGGGCTCTGCTTCCGTCTTGCTTGTCTTTGAAAGGAATAACACCTGGAGCCCTGCGTCCAGCTCTGGAGCCCTCAGCACAAGGAGGACATGGAGCTGTTGGAGCGGGTCCAGAGGAGGCCACAAAAATGCTCCGAGGGCTGGAGCCCCTCTGCTACGAGGCCAGGCTGAGAGAGTTGGGGCTGTTCAGCCTGGAGAAGAGAAGGCCCCGGGGAGACCTTAGTGCGGCCTTGCAGTGCTTCAAGGGGGCCTCGAGGAAAGATGGGGACAGGCTTTTTAGCAAGGCCTGTGGTGACAGGACAAGGGGTGATGGGTTTAAACTAAAGGAGGGGAGATTTAGGCTGGATAGAAGGAAGAAATGTTTTCCACTGAGGGTGGTGAAGCACTGGCAGGGGTTGCCCAGAGCGGTGGTGGAGGCCCCATCCCTGGAAACATTCCAGGCCAGGTTGGATGGGGCTGTGAGCAACCTGATGTGGTTAAAGATGTCCCTGCTCGCTGC
>VYZW01028740.1:78720-181382 GCA_013401315.1 Balaeniceps rex
CACCTGGAGCCCTGCGTCCAGCTCTGGAGCCCTCAGCACAAGGAGGACATGGAGCTGTTGGAGCGGGTCCAGAGGAGGCCACAAAAATGCTCCGAGGGCTGGAGCCCCTCTGCTACGAGGCCAGGCTGAGAGAGTTGGGGCTGTTCAGCCTGGAGAAGAGAAGGCCCCGGGGAGACCTTAGTGCGGCCTTGCAGTGCTTCAAGGGGGCCTCGAGGAAAGATGGGGACAGGCTTTTTAGCAAGGCCTGTGGTGACAGGACAAGGGGTGATGGGTTTAAACTAAAGGAGGGCAGATTTAGGCTGGATAGAAGGAAGAAATGTTTTCCACTGAGGGTGGTGAAGCACTGGCAGGGGTTGCCCAGAGCGGTGGTGGAGGCCCCATCCCTGGAAACATTCCAGGCCAGGTTGGATGGGGCTGTGAGCAACCTGATGTGGTTAAAGATGTCCCTGCTCGCTGCAGGGGGTTGGGCTGGATGGGCTCTGAAGGTCCCTTCCAACCCAAAGCATTCCAGGATTCTATGATTCTATGATTCTATGAACACATGTTGCTGCAAAGCATGAATTGAGGGAAGGCCGAAGCACACAGCCCATCCCCACTCCAGCCAGGGAGTGCCCATAGCCTGCGTTAAGAGCAGCAGAGCCTGGCGTGAGCAAAGCAGAGAAGCCAGCATGATCGATAGGAGCAATTACTGGGGGCCTTTTCTTCCCTGCCATCTCTGACTGTCTCTTTACAAATGCAGTACTTCCTACTTGTTTCAAATGCTGTCGAGGCATTGAGAATCTTCAGTAAATAATGACCAGTCCCTGTAAACAGAGGAATAAATGAGAGTCGTGCCTCGGCGATGGCTCCCAGAAGGCTCCCTGTAATGGAAGGAGAGGATAGCAGCCAGCCAGGCCTGCGAGGGCCGTTACTCACGCTTCGCCGGGAACATGGCTTAGATCAAGGGAAGGTTTTCCTGACATTTTGTCTCTTCCTAGATTCATAACCCTCAGGCTGTTAGTCCATCTTATCTGGCTTCCTGGAGACCGTAAGTCCATCTCATCTGGCTTTCCAGTATGGTGAAATTGTTTCCCCCCTCCTGTTCCTGAGCAACCTGATCTGGTTAAAGATGTCCCTGCTCACTGCAGGGGGTTGGACTGGATGGCCTCCAAAGGTCCCTTCCAAACCAAAGCATTCCATGATTCTATGATTCCTTGCATACAACAAAGCAATTAGTGTTTTGGCCAAAGCATCTTTTCCTTGCTTGGTCACAGGGTCCAGCCTCCATCAGCCCCTTAGGGCTGTGCTGTTGAGTCCAGGAAAGACAGCGGGTCATGGTCAGACCTCCTCTCTTCTTCTGTGCTCAGCCACCCTAGAGCTGAGCCAGCTGAGAGCTGTGGCGTGGGTCCTGCTTTCTCCCCCCATCACCACCACTCAGATGGTGAAGGGTCTGGAGCACAAGTGCTGTGAGGAGCAGCTGAGGGACCTGGGGTTGTTCAGCCTGGAGAAGAGGAGGCTGAGGGGAGACCTCATCGCTCTCTACAACTGCCTGAGAGGAGGGTGCAGCGAGGTGGGGGTTGGTCTCTTCTCCCAAGGAACAAGCGATGGGACGAGAGGCAATGGCCTCAAGTTGTGCCAGGGGAGGTTTAGATTGGATATTGGGAAAAACTTCTTCACGGAGAGGGTTGTCAAGCACTGGAACAGGCTGCCCAGGGAAGTGGTGGAGTCCCCATCCCTGGAGGTATTTAAAAGCCGGGCAGACGAGGCGCTTAGGGACATGGTTTAGTGGTGGACAGGGACGGTTGGACTTGATGATCTTAAAGGTCTTTTCCAACCAAATGATTCTGTGATTCTGTGATTCTATGCTGCTTTCCAAGCTGCTCACTCAGCTTTCAGACTGTGCTGGATCTGGCTGGGATGGAGCTGATTTTCAAGTTGGGTGCCCAGCTGCGCTATCAGATGAAGGGTAAAAGAGGGGCTCCTGTTCCCCTGTGACTGTGTCGCAAGCCTCTTCTTTACAATGTTCTCCTCTCCAGAAAAGCTCCAGCGCTACCGTCCGAGCACATCCTCAGCACATGCAAATCAGTGAAGCATTAGTGTAAAAAAAAAATCGATCAAGACAGTTCCCAGCGTATCCATGAGCATTCCGGTTGCAAAAGGGGAGGGCACGCGTGAGAGGCACTGCTGGTCTCTCTTTCTGTGACACTTTGTATTTACGGCTTTGGGTATTTTGCTACAGGCTTATCTGTGCTCTGGGTGTCGAGCTCTACAGCCTGGAGATATGCAAAACAGACACACTTTGAATCCTCTGGATTTACCAGCTTTTCTGTGATACCTGCTGATGGAAGGGGGCTGTGTGGTCCTTCCTCCTCCTGGTTCCTATGTCTGGGTGTTTTACTGGGTATCTGGCTGAGAATTTGTATAGCCTTTATAAATTCACTGTGACCTTGACTTGTGCTATCATGGGGCTTCCCATGGCAGGCCAGTCTCCTTGGTGGTGCACGCTGCCCAGGCACGGGCTTGCAGGCTAGCTGCAGGCTCAAGGGCTGGCTATCCCGGTGGGGAACCCAAACAAAAAGAGAGATACCAGCTCAAATCTGAGCTCCTCCACTACAGGCAGGAGAGACACAACTGTCCTAAGTCCTTTGGCTCTGAAAACTTGACCTGGGCTTGAATTCACCTCCTCAAGATTGAATAAACTGAATTTGTGTGGTTTATGCAGGGCCAGACTGTTCCGGGCATGAAGAAGATGGAGGAGAAGATGGAGACCAGGCATGAAGCATGGTCTTCTTTCAGAGCAGCCTGCTCCAGTTCATTGAAGACCACACTACTCATGCCAGGCACTGGGGGCTCTTCCAGTTCTCTGATCCTCTACGGCCCTCTTTGATTCGAGCCTCTATTAAAAGCGTGTGGAAGGCCCTATCAAGAGAGGCATCCTCTGGGATGCATGCTTGAAAAGCACGAAGGCGGTGCAAAGTCAGGCTGTCAGGAGCGGTTTTGTCACTCATATGAAGCACAAACACTCCATGCTGGTTTTTCATGTCGCATTTGGTGTGAATTTACTCTGGTGGGAGACACCAGGCTGTTAACTATGGAGACTACAGTCGTCAATTTGTCCAGAGGGCAGGCACAGCACAGATGCTGTCAGCTTTCAGATGTCCCTCTATGGGGATGCTTGGGAAACGAGACAGAGGCGAGGCCACTCATGTGCTGGAATTACTGTTTGCATGTAACAGGCACCATGCTCATTGCGGTATCGTTACCTGGGTGCTTTGCTGGCTGGCTTTTGTGTTCACTGGCTGCCTTTCATCTTTTATTTAGACCGTGTTGACTTGCTGTTCTATTTTTATACAGCACCTATTGCCAGGGGACAAGCCAAAACAATCTTTCGATCTTTCAAGTTTTCCCCCAGTGGGGTTCAGCCTTTTCCATCCTCACCCTGATCTTTCTGCAGTCTCCGTTCATCCCCAAGACACTTTTGTAGGTTTTCTCTAAACAAGGATCAGAAGTGTGATTTTAGAAGTTAGCTCTAACTAACATTTTCTCCATTGCTTTCAGGATGTTTCAAAGTATAATTGAGTTGTCCTGAGCAGGGTTTTAGGAGCTGCCAGGTTATACCCAGGGAGATAACAGCTTCTAACCCCTTTTCTTCAAAAGCAAGCTCAGAAAGGAGATCTGGCTGACCATTATGATCCAACACCATGCCAAAAATCCCCATCTGGACTGTGGCCAGCAGAGCTCTGTCCCCTTAGCAGCCCCTCCAGCAGTGGCTGATGATGGACATATGTCTAAAGTAACCAGCCGAGATTGCCACCTCCTCATGACCCAGCTAGAGCTGCGAGGAGCCCAAGGATGCCCGCAAAACATGCAGTAATGAAGCCAAATGAGGGCTGAGGAGTTATGTTTCCAACTTGACCTCCCTGTAGCCGTTCCTCATGCTGTGTGCATCGTCCTGTGCCCTGGAGGGGTGGGTGGATGGAGAAGACATTCTATTCTATTCTATTCTAAGCATTCTATGATTCTATGATTCTAAGACACCGCTGGCCTTTCCTTCTCTCTGCCTGCTCCTACCTGGCCCTGGGAGAGGAGATGTGAAGCCAGCACAGCTCGCAGGTCTGGGGGAGGGAAAGGCTGCTGGCATTTATTTGCTCGGAAGCAGACAGGCTGGCCTGACGTCGCACCCCAGGCACCCTGTTGTTTTCTTAGGAGAACAAAAAATGCACGTAGCCAGCAGCACAAGGTGCAACAGTCGGCTCTGGAGCAATGCTGGCTGTTCCCACGAGGATGATGAGTCTGTCCACCTCCTCCTTCTCTGCAGTTGATGAACCAGCTCGTTTACTCTGCTTGGTTTTAAGACCTCCCTTAGTAACCAAGCGTGGCGCCTGGTGGCTGAGCAGAAAGGGGCCCAAGGCAGGTGAAGCCCCTCGAGACCTGAGGATCCTGGGTCACCGCATGACTCCAGCTGATATTTTTGCCTCAGGAAGATGAATTTGAGTTTGCTGCGTTTCTTACAGATTCAGATTTTTTTTTCCTTGTCCCCCTTTAGGAGGTAGGAAGGAGTCTTTGTTTCACCAAATTATTTCTTGATCCCTCCTGTTCAAGAGAGGCTAACACTGCTGTGGTTGGTGAATCACTGCACACCTTACTGACAGCCCCAAAACCTGCTTCGGGGTAGACAAGCTTCCCCAGGGAAGAATCACAACCATTATCCAATGTCTCTAGATGCTGAACTTTATTTTGTGTTGCATTAAGAAAGGTACTGGATACCGACCACTAAAGCGGTGGATGCAGCTTGTTACCAGCTCTTTGATGAGACCAAACTGTTCGTCCTCCACGAAGCACTGGGATGGGAATGGGCTTAGAGGCTTAGAGTGACCCAGTCCCAGACTGGCCCTGGAAGGAGACTGCAGGTTTTGTAAGGGCAGCTGAACTCAGGCTCTGTCTCGGAAAAGCAACCGGGGAAGTCTCCCTCCTTCCCCAAGTCACGCAGACTGATGGTTTCATGCTTCCATCACATCAGGGGGATGATTAGCAGGTTAATTATCTCAGTCATCATCTGTTTTCACACCTCTCTTTTCAATTGCTAGTTCTCATTATTTCCCCCAGGGGGAAGATCATCCTCCACAAACCTGGCTTTGAGGACGGTCCACCTCGAACTGTTCCTGAAGTGGGGTTAGATAATGGCATCAGGCGGATGGGAATTTACTGCATGGTTTAATGAGCTCCTTGGGATCATTAGCTGTTTTCTAAGACAGCAGTTGAGCTACCTGAAAGGACAGCAGCCAAGAAAGGAAGAGCTCGGTCCATCTTGCCTGCCCCATGCTGAGCCCCAGCTCCAAGAGGTGGTCCATGGGACATCATCAGACGTGGGGGTTTAGTCCCTCCCTCTCCCTTTCTTTCTTTCTTCATTTCCCTTCCCTTTAATTCATTCATCTCTAAGCAAGCTTTTCCTGTTTACAGCCTCTCTAAAACACTTACAAATGATATATCAAGAGGAATATTAATTGTACACGCAGCTTGCTCCATTCATAATGTTCATCTCACAGCAAGCATCACCTAGAGTCCACTTACGACATATTAATAACACAGATGACAGACTTGACATTTAGAGCACTCTTTCTAAATGACTTCTCCCACTCCCTACCCTACCCGTATTGGTTCAGGAGAGAATACGCTGTCACATATAGCATTCTGATAGAGAGGGTAATACACTTAATAGATATCATAAAACTATACAGGGCATCAGTATAAATCTTTGAATCTGTTGTGACTGCAAATACGTAGATGTCCATATAAAATATTGATATATCAACACGTCGGTCCTCATTTACATCTATTGCATTATGTAGGATGAAGGGGTTTTGTAAAATTATGTTGGCGATATCTGGATTTAGGAGCAGGTGCTGGTGTGTCGAGTCTTATCTGCCTGTCGTAGACTGAGCAGTCCCCATCGGCTTTGTTTTAGTCCCAGAATATATACGGGCAGAACTGGACGTTTTCCATTATCAAGTGTTCCGAAATGTCACCCAACTCAAAATCTGCTGGGGAATTTAGTTCTTCTCTTCAACAGCTGTGTTGAGCTCGGAATGGCACAGGACGTTCATTCGTGGGCATTTGGCATCGCAAAGGGGTTGATGGATTGGAGCATGTTAAGAGAAAAGCAACAGAAAAGGACATAAGAGTTGAAGAGACTGATTTATGGGAAAAGATAAAAGGAAATCGATGTAGAGGGAGAACTCCCTCAGGCTCTGGTACTTAGATGAGCTCCAGGATTTCTCAGCTCTCATGTCCTTACTGCCTGATGCCCCTCTGAGAGGGAAGCACGTTGATTCCACTCTACAGAGTCCAGACCAGGGAAAATCAGCCTGTTTTCTGGAGTGACACAGAAGGCAAGAAGCACCTTGGCTCTTCTCAGATCGAGCCAGCCTGCCCTGTGCTTACACACGCCTTTACTTTTAAGTCTTTGGCCATTGTAAGGACCTGCTGAGGGTCAGATGCTGTTGGAAGCAAATTCCCTCCTCCTGAGCACTTTGGGTGTCCTCATGAAAGCCCTGAGGGTGAAAGGGCAGGAGCCAGGGACTCCCACAGCACGTAGCCATGGGTAAATGGGGCAGAGATGATGCAGTGTGGTTCCTGGTTCCAGTCTGGGGCATTATAGTGCATAAAACTGGAGTAACACCGTGATGAGCCATGTCCTGGGTGGAGACGAGCTGTACAGTTTCCTAGAGAAGGGAAAGGGAAGGGGGACATACAGCAGTGGTGTCACTGCTCGGGGAACCTCCCACTGGAGACAGGCTCAACCCTCTAGCCTGGCAGTGAGTGCCATGATTGCTCACGTGGTTATACTGGTATAATCTAGAGGGCTGAAGGAGGGTTGCAACGTGTTGATGACGCCAATACAATTTCGGCATTCACCCAAGGCCCCGAGAGCTACAGAAGCAGTTCTTGCTGAAACGCAGAGGATGATGACCTGAAGGTTGTTCATGGAGCCACGCTGAGCAGCACGTTGTGCCCCCTGCTACTCAAGCATGGGATGAGAGGAATCTGTGGTGGTCTTCTAGAGGTTTCAGGGTAGGAAATGGGAGATCGATCTGAAAAATTTGGGACCTGCCAGCCAAGAGGTGGAAAGCGAAGAAAGAGCTGTGGGTCAGAGCTGCTGGCTTTCACACCAGCATCCACAGGACACGGCAAGGTTTGCCGGGAGGAGGAAGCCAGGCTCCATCCCTAATGCCAGGGCAATTCGTGGCAGGGGAGGCTGGGGCTGTGTCTGCTCCTCTGGCCTTGCAAGCGCTTGCTCTCATCGTCCTGTTTATTCTCAAAGCCCTTCGCAGAGCCAGTGCTGTCTCCATGGCAATCGAGGATTTCCGACTTGTGGCTTTCTTGTGTGTGATGGTCAGCAAGAACCTTCTGAAGGTGCAGGGTCTCAAGGGAAGCTTGGATTTTCCTGCCTGGAAAGCCACAAGCTCTTGACACAGGAATTCAGGAGAAATCTCCATGATTAGCAGCTCTTTTACCATTTCTGATTGCGCCTGGGGAGCACTGGTCTCAGATCTACACATAAAACAACGGCAGCCACGCAAGGTGCTGAAGGATTGCCCTGCACACACAGGAGAAAATACTGCGGCACCTAAAATACTGCCTGGGGCCTGCAGAAGTGGCAACAGTGGTTTTTCTTCAGTAAACAGTAACGTAACCACTCCTTAGTAGGCTAAATTTGTCACCCAAAGTGGCATAAACATGCATTTTATGGAGCAGTCAGCAACGGCCAAAAGAGAGGAATATTCGGGGCGTTTGTGAAGGTTGTTCTTTTTTTGAACATCGGGGGTTATTAGGTGAGGAAGGTCAGGGTACAGTGCGCTGGGCTCTGGATAATACGTTCTATTTTTCAGCCATTCCTTGTTTTTGCTGCCGTTTCCCAGCTTCCAGCCTCCGGTGAATTCAGCAGTGGGGTTTAGACGGCAGAAGCCACAGGTTCTGTTTTGCTCAGGGCTGTGATGCCTTGGGAAAACCATTTTAGCTCCTTCACAGTTGTAATCCCTTTGTCCCTACCCTTCTCCTCCCTCCTTTTACACCCGCCTTTGAAATGGAGATAGAAAAGAAAAACAATTTTAATTTATTAGTGTTTGCAGAGGGCTTTGAGATCTTTAAACGGAGGTGAGGAGGCAGGGTCGTACGGCGGCAGCTAGCTGTAGCGTTGCTCAGCGTTAGACTGCAGTCACCTTCCTCGGATATTGAAAATAGTTTCTGCTCTAATTAGTGTGCTAAGTACTTGTCTTCTTTTCTTGTTTGAAGTGTCAAATTTTCATTACAGAGCAAACAGGCGACTCCTTAGAAAATTTTCTCTCAATTAGTAGCGAGTAGAAACTGGCTTAATTGTTGGAAGAGTGGGAAATCGTCAAAATAAAACTACAGTCTGTATCGGTTCCTGCGTTTCCAGTATGACACGCTCTGTCATGCTACGGCACGGCAGGAGGAGCAGCTAACGCGTCCTGTTCTTTCTGTCACCGCTAAC
This sequence comes from Balaeniceps rex, assembly GCA_013401315.1. Lineage (NCBI taxonomy): Eukaryota > Metazoa > Chordata > Aves > Pelecaniformes > Balaenicipitidae > Balaeniceps > Balaeniceps rex. Next base: position 87,212 of record VYZW01028740.1, read on the forward strand.
GTGGAGTGGCATGTCATATTATACGCTGTCACCGAAGTCATGTCATTAAACACTGGAAACAAGAAAAACCACACACAATTAAAACAATCCCGGGGCGAAAAAACCCATTAAAAAAAAAAAATCAAATACAATGTTTTCTTACATAAAATTAATTCAGCTTTGTTTACACAAGAATTGCTGTTGAAGCTGCTAGAATTTCCTGAAGATCTTTGTCTCCGCTTCAATTATTTCCTGCTCGCGGAGATTTTGACAACGCTGTTCAGACCATCGCGGTGGAGATGTCAGAAAGCCCATCAGCTCCTGTGCTGCCAGGTACCTGTCTTGCTGTAAAACCCTACGGGAGACCAGTAAAATGTAGATTTTGCTCTGATGTTGCTGGAGGAGATGAATACTGTTCTCTCCGGCTGTACACCTCCGCCTGATGTAGAACCCAGGTAGGGAGATATATCCAGGTAAAACCTATAAGGTCTTGTCTCCTCTCCGGTTCCCTGCATGACAGTTACCTCTATTCGTTATCTCAGGAGATCTCCCCGTTGAGAGCAGGACGATGGGCAGCGTTGCAGTATCAGTTTGAAGATTGGTATAACCGGGAGCTTGCCTACCAGAGACATTTTTTTCCCTTCCTGATGTCAAGGCTAATTTATGGCTTTCTATGACTGATCGAACGCATGGAGGTGTTCGCCGCCTCTTTTGCAAGTTGTCTGAACGGGGCACACAGGCTGGGTCTGGGATGAGGGTTTCTGGGATGAGCAGGGAAGGGGATGCTCAAAAGCGGAGCGGGGGACAACTGTTCATAAACAGCTACTTCAGCTTAGGCAGCCTCATTTCTTTAAGGTCTGCCCTGTCAATGAAAAGAGAAGGACTCCTTCAGCAGGTGATTCAGAGCAAGAAGCCAGGGTATCGGCACCAAATCCCTCTCTGGAAAAGCCACTTCTCACCCCATCGGCTGCAGAGAGGCCATGGGGGGACCTTCTGCCGCAAGCACTCCCCACGTCCCGTCCTGGCCTGCCCAGGGAGGTGCGGGAGCAGACGTGATGGCTCTCCTCAAGCAGAGCAGCACAGCACGGGGACGTGTCGTGCTGGGAGGAGAACCGAGGGACGAGGCTGGCCTGTGACCAAAGAGTTAGAAAATGGCCATCAATAAACCGAGTCCGGAAATTAGAAGCTCTTGAAGCTTGGAGGAGGGAGGTTCTGGAACAGGTTCCAGCAGGAGCGGTGGCGGCAAGAAGCCCACGTAGTTTAAAATGGAGCTTTATGAATAGGTTTTATTATGTGGCTGCCAGCAACAGCAAGGGCTGAATTGATGGCCGGGGAAGTTCCTTTTAAGGCATTTTGGTCTTTGCTCCATGCTTTGCGTTCTCCTGGGATTTTTTAAGGTGACCTTCAAAGGATGTCTTTTAGAAAGCGAATTCTGTCATGCTGTGATTTCCTTGCAACGTATAAAGAAACCCTGAAAGATTTTAAAATGTTTGTGTTAGTTTATGCTTGATGGTTGCTCTCGAACGAGCAGGAAAGTTGAGTCTGGTTTTGCTGGAAGCCCTGCTGGTCTTCTAATGCGTCTGTTGGGGGAGAGGCTTTAATGTCTGGACTCCTCTAGTTGAGTTCATTGTTCAAAGAATTTTAGGTAGGCAGAATCTGGGAAAAGAATGAAAAACACTTCATGAAACCATCTACCCTTTTGCTTATATTATAATGACAGATACTTTTTTTTTTCTTTGTAGCTGTCTCATTTAGGTGACTCATAGAAATGTCTTAATCTTTTTATTGATTTCCCTTTCACTTGCCTTTATCCTCTATTTACTTTTTTTTAAAGTTGAGTTCTTCCCAACCTTAGCTGGTCACCAGTTTATGAAACTGAAATCAGCGATCGCCTGATTATATGGATAATAAAGAATATTGTTAATCAAGAATATGTTTACGTCAGGATGTGAATTTTGCCAGCCTCTTCAGACTGTTCTGGTGCTGTCATACAAATACAGGAATATGCATGCACCCGTCATGTGATGAATCGTACGTACTCTTGCGTTATGGTGGCTGGTAGTATATCCTAAAAGAGCTACTGTAATTCATATCTTTGTAGGAAGGAAGGTCGTTTTCTGTGTTATGTCAGGCTGCGAACCAAATTCCCATGGTGCTTCAGCACTGATGTCAAAGCTGTAACTAAACTCTGCGTAACCTCTGCATTGGAAAAGATGCCAAACGCAATACGGTTAGGAATTTGTAAAGGTGATTTCCCAGGCGCAGGCGATGCACATGTTCTGTGCCAGCGCTAATTTGGCACCAAAACTGCAGTGCCCTTGTGGATTAAATGTAAGAGTGTATTGCAAGAGAGAACAAAATGGATTATGCCATTGATTCCTAGCAAGCACGTCCCCCATGGCGAGGCAGGTTAGAGCAAGCTGCCTCTGAGCTCTGCTCCGCTTCTCACGTTTTTTTGCTGGCGATGAAATAAGAACCAATAAGTGCTTCACAGGTGTGAAGATACGGTAAAGATACGGCATATTCCAGCAATATTTTGGGTGGGAGCAAGGGATATGAATTCAAGAACTTCCAAGGGTGATTTGGCCCAGTGTGCTTCGGGGATGCTGCTGAGTCACAGCACACAGGGTTGGCGATATGCGCTTTATCTAAATAGGTTTGCGTTTATATAAACAAGGCAGCAACATAAAGAGCTTTATTTACCAAAATCAATAAACTTGTTAACTTGCTCTTCTCTATCAGAAAAGATTAGTAACTAATACTTTCTCCTTCACCTTGGGGGCAGTCCAGGCGTATTTATTGCAGAATAGGAACCTTTCTGCATCAGCCTGGGGGATCATTAAAGCAAGCTACCAACGCCCAGCCACCAACACAGCTGTGCCAGTGCCCGCTCCGGAGGGCACGTTTAGCTGTGACTTCCCAAGGTAAACAAGGACCCAGGAAAATTTTTGTAGAGCTCAAGGACCCAAGGACCAGGCTCCGAAATGGCCCTTAGCACGTTCTGCGTGTGCACGCGTGCACGCATAGGGACGTGCATCTGCAGAAGAGTTTCTGTTCTGTCTAAACCTGGGTTTTGAGGGTGCCCTCAAAGGTGCAACCGTTCATAGGAGATTTAGGGTGCCAGGGTGAGGGGCTGCTGGGAGGGTGGGCATTTGGTTAGGTCTAGGATGAACTGTTTGCTGGGAGCAGGTAGAATTCTCTGCAGTCCACTTGGGCTTTGCCAGGCGGAGCTTTGCATCCAACTCAACGAACCATTAAGAGGGAGAATTTCCTTTTGTTCCTGGATTGTTCTTTGTATCTTTAAGAGAGACAATAGGGAGATTTTTTTTTTTTAAATAATAATTTAAGAGCTCAGTGAACACAGATTGAGCAACAATAACTGGTGGCAAATAAAAAGGCACTTGATGTATGAGATGGATAAAGGTTGTTGGCTATGGGAAGCTATACATCTATATATCCAATAAGCTAGGATGAACTTGTATTACCCAGCTTAAAGATCCTTACATTTATTCTTTATTTTAAGGGGTGTTTTAAGATGAAATCTTGGCTTTGCTAAAAAAAAAAATAAGTGGTGGTTTAACCTTTGATTTCAGTGGGGCTAGTTTCTACCTCCTGACATTTAAATAGACGTTATTATCGTTGTGGGAAATGGAGGAACAGAGAGGAGAGGAAAAGAGGGAGATGGGACAGGGGAGGGATGAGAGGCAAAGCTGCCTGGGGAAGGACAGAAGCATCCTGGAGAAGGAAAGTCACAAGCTGAAAAAGATCTCAGAGAAGCTTTCAGGAGAAGACTCAAGCCAGGCTACTTTTTGCAGGTTCTGTACCTATAAACCTGGGGAAAAGACCTGCCACGGGTTTTAAGAGGGACCTTTCAAAAGGGGAGCTAGGCTGCGTTATACGAAGTGAGGGTCAGGGGACACCAATCTTCCCTGCACAAAGAGAAGGTCCTTATTCCACCAGGTCGCAGCCAGCCACAGCCACGATCTCACCTGCTTTATGTTAAATTAGAAAAAGCGCGTTTGAGCCTGTTTCTGTTCAGTCCCACGCCACCCTTTCAAAAGCCTCAGGGAGCAAGAAAGTTGCTACAGCCGTTTGTTGGAAAAATGTTGTGCTTTGTTCTAGGCAGAGAATGGTTAAAGGGCAGCCTAGAAATCATCAGAAATGCATCGCGAGATTTTTTTTTTCTTTCCATTCGTCAATCAAAGAATCTGGTGTAATTGGTCTTTAGTGGGATGATTTATTCACAGTGTTTTAATGTGACCTAAATCCAATCTTGCTCATCATCAGCAACCATTGTTCTTGGCGCTCGTTTTAATCAGATGTCTCGCTAATCCAGACTGATTGTCTAGTGGCTTTCACACACGCCACGACGGGGTTCTTCAGAGCAAGGAAAAATCCAGGAAAAGTTCTTTTCTTTTCAGTGTCTTGAGCTAGACCTTGTGTGCTGTGTATTTCTTAGCTCTAGGACACCCATGGTGTAGTATGACTCCAGCCCAAGCTCTCTTTCAGTTTTGTTCAGTTGCTATTTAACTAAGATCCAGAGTCACTTTTTCTCCCCTTTATTTTCTTTATTTTCTTTATTTTCTACACCAGGACTTCCCAGCAACACTGGGCAGGGATTCACCTCTCCTCTGCTCGCCATCAAAGTTGGGTTTCATCCCTCTCACTGAAGGAAGCGGCGAATCATTCTAGTTATTTCAGAGATGTCTTTTGGGATGGAGGAAGCATCTCTGAAGGGTGCCAGAGCCACCTCAACCCCGCCAATATCTCAGGGGAGTGAATTTAAGGGAATCTTTCCATTAACCTCGTGCAGTTCAGATGGGGCCAGGAAGGGGAGCGGGAGCCCCGGGCTGCTGGGACCTTGCTGGTTGTGCCATCCTACAGCCAGCTTTAGGTGAAAAGGTGGCAAAATTTGGCATTTCCTCTGTCCTCAGTGCTCAGTTTTGCAACTTTCCAGGCATTCTTTTGTTGTTGCTTTTGAAGCAACGTGAAGGTTAATAATTAAGCAAGCTTTGACTGTAGGAGACTAACGGGAACCCGGACTGTGGGACATCCCACATCGGAGAGGCAGAGAACTGGGGGAGCTTCGCTGACCCAGTTTGCCCAGACCGAGAGCTGGTGGGTCCCTTGGTGGTGGGGTCCGAGCGCTGGGAAACCTGCCGAGGAGGAGCTGACGTCCGTCACCTCCCTGCTGCAAACGGGGAGCGCGGCGAGGGGGCAGCCGTAGCACCGCAGCACTGGTGACAGTTTGGGTGAAAACAGGACACTGGTGAGTGTTTCGATTGAAAGTGACGGCAGATCCCCATCTGGGGGTGGGTGTTGGTTGGTTTTTATTTTTTTTTTGTGTTATTAATTTTTTTGTGTTATTAATCTTTGCTCAGGAGGGTGCCACATTCTAACATGCCGCTGCTTGCATAGGTGTGGGGAAAGGCAATGCAAACAGAATGTCATCTTAAAAGAAGTAACGGCTGCATTTTTAATGGTTTCCTTTACTTTTTTTTTTCTTTTTTGACTCCCACACTGCTGTAGAGCTGACCTCGCAGGCCCCGTGCCAACCCGGGACTGTGCGGAGCAAGCTCAGGGCTCCTGGTTCCGTTCCTGGTGAGCTGAATGTCATTTCTAAATAATGTCTCCAAACACACAGGTTTTCTCTCTAATTTCCCCGTGTCCTGCATTCCTTGCTCTACCTCTTACAGTAGGTGTGTGGCCGTTGATCAAGCGGTCGTATAAATCAGAATAGCAGAGAGTGCTTGAAACCCTTAGGGTTTCATCCTGCTGAGTGCCCTGCCTGGTCCGCTGCAGCTTTAAATATGTAAATACCCATTAGCTTTGATTAGAACCATAATTTTGCGCTGCTCTGCACCATTCAGAGCTGCCCCTCCCCACCTCAAACTGTCTGGTCAAAGATATCAAGTGGCATGGTCATTTCAAGACAGGGGAAACTGAGGCACAGGCAAGGAACTGCTGTGGATATATTAGAGTCATCGGTCGTGAATTTAGTGTCAGAGGTGGGGCTGGAATGGAGATCACCCAGGTGACACAACCTCCCAGCTGCCTCAGGGGTTAGTAAAGCCTTCATGCACGGTGAGGTGAATCTTTCTGCTTCTGCAAAACTGATTTCCATTGAGAATTGCTCCTGTGGGCTCCGCTGGAGACGTCCCATCAGACGATGCGTACATGGACACGAGCTCTCCTTGCACCCAAGACCCCGTTTGTATACTCCTGCCGGGCTTTGGGCACCTGAGGGACCGGCAGAAGGGGGGTGTGGGTTGCCCAAGCCAAGGTGGGATGAGGTCTTTCAAGTCCTGCAGGTGAAAGCAAGCAATTCCCTGAAAGCCTCTCTCCTCCCCCAACCACGTAGGCTTGACAGATGTTCCCCATTAAAATGCAGAGGTATAACCCTGATCTTGGTATCCATTCCCGTCATGATCTGGGATCTCAGATGCTTCATTTGTTTATGCTTAAAAGCATTTCCATTCACCTTTGAAATCATCTCTCCTTTTCCTGTCCCCCACCCCCATGGCTCGAGCAGTTAGACACGCTTTAAATTCCCTCTCCCTCCTCTCCCCCCGCCACTGCTCCACCGCCTCTGCGATCGGGTAGCTGTGTGCATGCATTATTGGCCGTCTGATCGTCCTGCCTGATACGATAGCATGGCTAAGTACCTTCCGAATGCTTAATGCTGCAATTATTATTCTGGTGGGCATCTCCAGAAACTTCTCGCAGTTGGATGAGTCTAGCCTTTTACCTCAGCTCCATTAACAAACATCTTCATCACCCTGAATGCTGTAATGGCCTACAGGGCACGTGGCTCCTGGAGATGCTCCTGTCCTCCCCCCGTGGAGAGGACAGAAAGCCTTCTCTCAATACAGGGACCTCTCCTACCAGTAATAATCTGTCCGGGAATCTGAAAATAGCATTGCTGCTAGCACGGCACTTCCCACCCCCTCCTTCATGCCTGGCTGAAGGCCAGGAGGTAGCTCCCCGACCCCGCTCCCAGCAGCAGGTCTGTCCTGTGTGATGCATGTTACACGCAACATACATTTATCACATAGATGTGCCGATACCCGGCTGAATATTTCATGGCAAAGCACCTCTACCAGCGCCCAGCTCTTTGACCTTGAGCACGCCATGTTATCAATCATTGCCGCTCCTATTTTTGTTGGATTATTGCATCTAGAATACGTCAGGCACCAGGTAAGTGGGAAAAGCCTTTCTAGTCCAGCATCCTCCTGCCCCTCTCCTGATGCCTCATCATGGACAAGGCTTTGCCATGGCCAAGCCAAGGTCTCCAAGGACTGTATCTGAGACTTGGAGGCAGGTGAGGTGTTTGGATCTGGTTTTAGGGTGTTTCCATGGCTGGGGATGGTGTGAGGGCTGGATGGCTCCATCCTGGAGACCTCTTGGCTTTGCACTGGCCTCAACATCCCTGTGGGAGGTCTTAAAAGTGGTCACTACTGGTTGTTTCAGAAGGGGATGTGGGAAGAAATCATGGTTCAGCTCCTAACAGAGGAGCTTAGTTTGACAGGTTGTTTTCAGCTTGAAAGCACAGAGATAAATATCCTGCCAGCGTCCATGTGAACCGCTGCCACCCGGGACACGCTGGTACCCAAAGGCACCCCTTCGCTCGCAATAAGCAGACTGATTTGCTGGGTGTGCAGCAGGCTTGCAGCAAAACGCCGCAGGCATCACGCCGAGCAAGGCTGCTCCCAAAATGCAACCCTTGCTTGCCACTTCCACTCAGCCCTCCATCACCTTAATGAATCCTTCTTCCCGGTGACAGCAGTGCCTCATAACACATCAGGCACTTTCAAGATACAGCGGAAGCCACTGCCTGCCCTAGAGGAGATACAAATTAAGTCCATTTCGCCCTGGAAATTAGACTCGTGGGAGGAGAGGAAAGTGCTGCTGCTTCCCGTGGCTGTTGCAAGTCGATGAGATTGATTGTCATCCAAAGGGACCTGGACAGGCTGGAGAGGTGGGCCTGTGCGAACCTCATGAGGTTCAACAAGGCCAAGTGCAAGGTCCTGCACCTGGGTCGGGGCAACCCCCAATATCAATACAGGCTGGGGGATGAGGGGATTGAGAGCAGCCCTGCAGAGAAGGACCTGGGGGCACTGGGGGATGAAAAGCTGGACATGAGCCAGCAGTGTGCGCTCGCAGCCCAGAAGGCCAACCCTGTCCTGGGCTGCATCCCCAGCAGCGTGGCCAGCAGGTCGAGGGAGGGGATTCTGCCCCTCTGCTCTGCTCTGCTGAGACCTCACCTGGAGCCCTGCGTCCAGCTCTGGAGCCCTCAGCACAAGGAGGACATGGAGCTGTTGGAGCGGGTCCAGAGGAGGCCACGAAAATGCTCCGAGGGCTGGAGCCCCTCTGCTACGAGGACAGGCTGAGAGAGTTGGGGCTGTTCAGCCTGGAGAAGAGAAGGCCCCGGGGAGACCTTAGTGCGGCCTTGCAGTGCTTCAAGGGGGCCTCGAGGAAAGATGGGGACAGGCTTTTTAGCAAGGCCTGTGGTGACAGGACAAGGGGTGATGGGTTTAAACTAAAGGAGGGCAGATTTAGGCTGGATAGAAGGAAGAAATGTTTTCCACTGAGGGTGGTGAAGCACTGGCAGGGGTTGCCCAGAGAGGTGGTGGAGGCCCCATCCCTGGAAACATTCCAGGTGAGGTTGGACGGGGCTGTGAGCAACCTGATGTGGTTAAAGATGTCCCTGCTCACTGCAGGGGGTTGGACTGGATGGCCTCTACAGGTCCCTTCCCACCCAAAGCACTCTAGGATTCTATGATTCCATGGAGCAGCATGTTTGCGGGGTGATGGTGTGGGAAAGGCACGTGTGCTCGGAGCAGCTCACATTCCTGATGGCCAAAACCCTCCCAGGAAGCAACAGTGGCCAGGAGTCACTGGGCTGTGTTTCTCCCTTCCTGCATCTGCCTTTGGCTCTGAGTGGATTAATAGCGCGGGCTGAATGTTTTCTGTTGGTTTATTCATTCCTCGGCTTGTTTTGTCAATTGAGCAGCTCTTGTTACCCCAGAAGGAGCTTGGGGAATGATATATGGCCCTGACAGCAAGATTAAACATCCCATTTACTGCACCCTGTCTCCAGAATTCAGACAGTGGAGGCACAGGGAACGGTAAAAATAGTCACAAAGCAAACAGAAAACAGATACTTTTCATCTTCAGTTCATTTCTTTGGGGGAAAAGGGCAGGGGAGAAAGGGAAGGAGAAAACAGAGAGAGAAGGAGAAATGGGCTGGAAAGGGGAGAAGAAGGGGAAAAAGTATCAGAGCGGAAAACTGGAAAGGAGTTATTAACACTTGATTTAAATGAGCTCAGAGTCAGCTCAGGGTTAGCAGTTCTCTCCCAAAATGGTAGCAGAGTAGCTGAGGACTGTACAACTGGGAGCCTTTGCTGGTGCATGGCCCGATCATTTGTGCTTAATGCTGCTTTAAGTGGCATCTTCTGACACTTTTTTTTTTTTTTTTTTTTTGGAATTCAGCGTNTTTTTTTTAGGAATTGCAGCTGCTCTCTGGGCTGAGTGGGAGCTCAAGACATGTGGGATGGCTTTGAATGCAAAGTGGGGCTGGGTGGCAGATACCCAAGGCTTTGCCTCGCTGCTGCTTCTGTGCCAGAGAGCAGCAGATGGGAGGAGAGCTGGGAGCGGCTTTGGAAAGGCAGAGCTGTTCTGGGCTAGCTGTGCTGGGCTGAGCTGCTCTGGGCTATGCTGGGCTGCAGCTGGTCCTAGGACCCCATCCTTGATGGGAACCCACAGATGGGGGCTGAGGCGGGATGGGGTGCCCCTTCGCTCTCCTGCAAGCTGGGGGAGCACACCACCGGCTGCTTTGCTGGCCGGCAGGCTCCTGTTCCTGGCTTTCAAACCTTTACTGGTCCTGGGAGGAGGCTTTTTCATCTTTGGGCTTGGCTGGCACTGAAGGTTGCTCAGCTACAAAACATAATGTGCAATGGAAACGTTCCTCAGGTCCACCCCAGGACAGTGGATGTATCCGGGCAGGCTCTTCCCACAGCCCACTCTGATGACAATTCGCATTGGGACACCTACAAAGAGGGGCAGGAGTAGAGGTCAGAGTATTGTCACTGTCTGGACACTTGAAGTATCCTAAACGAGAGGGATGTGACAGGTCTTTAACTACTTGCAGTAGGTTACATCACTTTTTCTCTGGGGAGGCCATTCCCATGAGATGGGGGAGCATCCAAGCCCTTTATCTTCATTGCTCCTGTCTTTTTGGGTGAAGGAGGCATTCCCTCTCCTGTCCCAGCCTACGCGTTGGGCAGATCCTGTGACCCAGCCGATGCACAGAGGTGTGTTAAACTGCTGTGTCGTGACCGTGTGTTTTAGGATGACAATTCGTAGTGTTGAACTGGGAGAAAGGAAAGGAAAGGAAAGGAAAAGAAAGGAAAGGAAAGGAAAGGAAAGGAAAGGAAAGGAAAGGAAAGGAAAGGAAAGGAAAGGAAAGGAAAGGAAAGGAAAGGAAAGGAAAGGAAAGGAAAGGAAAGGAAAGGAAAGGAAAGGAAAGGAAAGGAAAGGAAAGGAAAGGAAAGGAAAGGAAAGGAAAGGAAAGGAAAGGAAAGGAAAGGAAAGGAAAGGAAAGGAAAGGAAAGGAAAGGAAAGGAAAGGAAAGGAAAGGAAAGGAAAGGAAAGGAAAGGAAAGGAAAGGAAAGGAAAGGAAAGGAAAGGAAAGGAAAGGAAAGGAAAGGAAAGGAAAGGAAAGGAAAGGAAAGGAAAGGAAAGGAAAGGAAAGGAAAGGAAAGGAAAGGAAAGGAAAGGAAAGGAAAGGAAAGGAAAGGAAAGGAAAGGAAAGGAAAGGAAAGGAAAGGAAAGGAAANCAAGACACAACACTGGCCAGGCCAACAGCTGACTTTGAGAGATTGCTATAAATACATCCATTCCTAAAAAAAAGTCCCAGGACTTTACTGGCCATGCCTGCATCACTTCTCCTCCTCCCAGGACTCCTCTCAGCCATTTTCATAAGTGTTGTGGGATTCTGCTTCCCTCTCTGGACATGACCTGTCCCCATGCTTCAGGATGTCCTGCCCCAGCGCGTGCAGAGACTGGGAACTGCTAAAATCCTTGAAACTTGAAATACCCATAAAGGTCTTGGGCAGAGGGACAGCTCTGAGCACTGAATGAGTTGACCCATCTCAGCTGGAGCACTTCTCAAGACCTGGAGTGAGCTCCCACAACGTGGTTATCTCTTGCTTGGGGCAGGGGGCCAGGAGGGGGAACGGGGAGGGGGGGACAAGACACCAACCTGCTGGATCTGCTCAGGGTTGTCCCTCCTTGTTTTTGAGCTGAGCATGGGAGTGGCTTCAGTGGTGTTTGTGCCTTTTTCATGGCTCAGTAAATGTCACCGTGAAATGATCACATCTAACCATGCGTGATGTATCAGCAACAGAAAAAGGTCAACTCCAACCGTAAATATTTCAAGCCTTGTAAAATATTCATTGGTAGCCATGAATACTGAAGAGCTGGGATGGGCCAGAAATCTTCCAGCCTGCTCCTTGCCCCTGCCAGCCGGGCTGCACAGCTGCTGCTGGGTCGGAGCTGTCTCGTCCTACTGCCTTTCAACACTGATTCCCAGCAGTACGTCCTCTGCTCTGCTGGATGTAGACATTTGAAGAGTGCTACAGCTTTCTCCGGATATTTTTGGCTAAGCAAAGCTGGCTTTCCCAGGGGGTTGTGTGTATTCTTCCCACTCGCGTATCTAGTTTTCTGCTGCCAGATTTCGGGGCATCCCAAGCACACACATGCCCAGAGCCACACCATGGCTCACATGAAGAAGAGCTGGGCTCCCTGTGGGCTTGTGCTTCTCTGCACACAAGCGCATCTCTCTGGCTTGAAAATCCTGGGCAAGGTTTGCAGTACAAGGGCATGATTTCCTTAAGCCAGCAGATGTAGTGGGAAGAAGCCGGACTTTTTTTAGGGCTATTCTTCCACCTAAAGCAGAAAGAGCAACCTCCAATGTCCAGGGCAAGTAGACACCAACAGCTCTGAGTTAGGTTGGGTTGTACTCAGTCAATATGGGGGAAGAACAGCCTGGCAACGGAAAAGGGGAAGTGCCAGGAAAGGAGATGGGGAGCTACCGTAACTTCTGCCCACAAACCATCGTTTTTATCCTTTGACTGTACGCCTTCAGCAGCAGTTTGCTCAGGAAACCCCGCGCTGAAACGGGCACTGCCTTGCTGGGGGGTCTCCTGGGCTACTGACAGCTCTTCGTGTTGTCACTGTCACCTTGCTTAGCATGGACTGAATCAGACCTAAAACTACACCTGAAAAGGGGGCAAAGTCTGCATTTTCAGTGTACTGCAAGCTGGAGCAATGAAATCCCACGGCCTTCCCATGAAATCTGGAAGGACAGGGCTCATGCTATGCATCTCTATCCACCATGAAGTAACGGTGTTCTGGACAGCAAAGTGCCCCAAGAGTCATGGAGAACAGCCCATGCCATGTCAGTCTCCTCTCCACGGCTGAATTGCCATGGGATGGATAGGATTTGGGTCTCTGGGTGTACAGGAGGATCCCACAGCCTTCAGCTGCTTCAGTTCAGAAGAGGGAAGGTTTCCCGAAGGTCCCACATCAGCCCTGCGAGCCCTGCAGAGCTGCCCTGGATGCTCTAACACATCTTAACTGACACAGATGTCTGGGTTTTTTAAGCAACCCGATCACACCTGTAGTGTTTGCTCCATTTGATTCGGAGACCTTAAACTAGACACCTAACTTTGGGTGGATAAAGGGCAGTGAGACGGGTTTCACCTCAAATAAAGGCTGTTCCTCTCCTCCCCACCTCATCTACTGAGCAATTACAGGTGCGTTCATCCACAAGCCAAGCCTTCTCCCTGATTTCTTGCCCATTGTCCTAATCTCTTCAGTTGCCTTTGTCTTTTCCCTGTCCTCCCTTGGTGTTTGCAACACGGCCTAATTCATCACAGTTACTGGTGTTTATTATTATTGGCACAACACTGAGACACCTCAGCCCAAGATCGGGTCCAGTTGTGCTGGATGTTTGACACTCGTAAGGAAAAAGATGGTTTTTCCCCCACAAAGGGCTGAACAGTTGAAGAGTGCAATGAGAAACCACGGATGGAGATGGACACATGGGCCGTATGGGAAACAGGGGACAGCAGAGCAATTTTTTTTTGTAATATAATAGGTATTAGTTTTATTTAATAATGTATTTCTGGCCCCTCAGCAAAATCCTAATCAAACATCAATAGATACCATCACACTTGCTTTTACCAGGCCAGTGCTTCAATAAATAATCCCTGTTTTTCTAAAAGCCATCGCAAGGTCTTAGATCTCAGGCTGAGCATTTCTGTCTTAATGCCAGCTTTTATTGAGGAATGAGAATGGGCTAATAATCAATAATCAATAACCAACTGAACAGCAATAGTCCTTGTTTCAAAGCAAACCCCTTTCACGCCCTGATCTACCAAGGCAATTCAGCTGGGAGGAAATAGTGGTGCCTCTTAATTATAAATGCAATAAAGACTTAGGGAAATTGCCTCTTTTTCACTGAGCGCAGTCACTGTACAGTCCGTACGGGGTGTTTTGGGGTGTTTTGGGGGTGGAGGGACAGAAATATTGGAACAGGCTGCCCAGGGAAGTGGTGGAGTCCCCATCCCTGGAGGTATTTAAAAGCCGGGCAGACAAGGTGCTTAGGGACATGGTTTAGTGGTGGACAGGTACGGTTGGACTCGATGATCTCAAAGGTCTTTTCCAACCAAATGATTCTGTGATTCTGTGAAGACAAAAGGCATCTTGACTCTGGAAAGCAGAAAGCAGAGCTTTTACTTTGTCCACTGGTCTTGCTGGTCTTATTTTGTTCCTGGCAGAGGTTTTCTGCACCTCCTCCGGTGCTTGGTGCCACCCCTCTGCACCACGCTTTTCCCCCAAGAAGATGTAACGACTCCAGTTTCTTAGCGTGCGTTGCTCTGAGGGTGAACACTGCGCTTTTAACAAACACCCACCCCACAGTTTTTCCTCTTGAACAAGGTCTGTATAGCAAAGCGGTTTTACCAAGGACAGGCAGCGCATACAAATGGTGCTGTCCGCTGGCTTGTGCACCCAGGGTATATTGTATTTCTTGGCTGGATGCTTGTCATACACAACATGAATGGATTACTTGAGCTTTCCAAAGACTTTCTTGAGAAATTACATATTTTGGAAATATTAGCTATTAACCCAAACCCTTTTGCCCTGCTCCTTGCATCACCAGACTGGCCTTAGGAGCATTTTGAAGGGGGAGATTGGATTCATTACTCTACCCAAATCCCAGCTTCTCATATCAGGGCAGGTGAGAGGAGGTTCAGACCCTGTGATGGAGGAAAAATTACTTAAGAAATGGCTGAACACTGCCCGAAAATGAAAGATGTCAGCTGGCCAGAAGAGCTGAAAACGTGCGCCAGAAATATCAGTGGGTCAGGAAGTCTGCAAAAAGCAGGCAAACTTCACATGGTTTCAGACCCCGCTGCACTGGCTGAGGGTTTGTCTGCAGAAACATCAAAATTAGATCTTGGGGCTGCAAAGAGCAGCTGGGGAGATCAGAGCATCAGTGCTAACACCCCGGGTGCTTGGAGAGCAGAGCTCTGGGGTCTTCCTAGGGATATGTCACCGCTCCGACGGGCAGACTTGGGCATCCCAGCATCTCTGTTTGCTCTCCAAGAGCTCCAGACCAATTAGGCTCAGTTTGTAATGTTGGTTTTTCCCCGTCCCCGGCCATCAGCATCGCTGATGCTCCTGACACCAGAGATCTGACAGCTGCGCCGGGAGCATCCCGCTCCTTACATCATTGCTTGGGCTGAATCCCCCACAGACAAACACATCCCTGAGACCTGCAAAATGCCGCTGCCTTCAGGAGACACGTCCAGCTGAAAGATGATGGGAAGCTAGCGCCAACCCACCACCGAGCTGGGACCCTAATATTCAACTGGTTAGGGGGATAGGGAGGCACCTAAACCCCCCTTTCTGGACAGGACCGTTAATTTTTCTGCTGACAGCATGCAGGAGGGGACCAGCTCCATCCCAACAGCTCTCTGTGTAGGCATTGGCAGCCTCGCTGTGCAGGCATTTAAAGCAATACAGCCTCTGTTCATGGCCAGGATGTGTCGGAGGAATGGAGGCGTTGAGCGAGGTGCTATTTTTACAGTCAATTCTCTCAGCAGCTTAATGGTCGTGAGTGGCCAAGACCTCCATTTTCTATCTCACCATTAAGAAGGTGGGATAGGAGCTTCCCCTGATCCCACCCACTGGGGCACTGATCCCAGGTGAAGAGCACCACCTGCTGACATCCCCTCCCTGTAGCTCCCTGGATCTTCAGTGAAGGTCCCTGGCCAAGACCTGGCCATGCACAGATTCGGGTTCAGGACTTGCACAACATGGGGCTGCCCGTGCAGGCCTGAAAAGCTCCCGTCCTGATGGGTGGCTTCGTTTCTTTGCTGGTTTAGTCGGAAATCGTGGAGTCTGGCAGCCCCAGAAGAAGGCTGCTCTGTCGTGCGTGTCCTGCCAGGCACGAGGTCCTCCCTTAGCATCACCTCCCAGCTGTGATCTGCAGAAACACCTCTCCATGCCTGTCTGAGCAGGCTGTTGTGGTCCAAGACTCGCTGTAGGACCATCAACCAGTCCATCAGTGATGGTGACTTGTGTGATGAAAAGATCTGACCCTATTCCTCAACCCTTTTCTGGAAAACTGTTAAAAACACTGCAAGAAAGTGGGGATTCTTGGCTGCCACCAGCCTGGGCCGGATGTGAACCCAGCCCTGTATCCCGCAAGTCACCATCCGATCGTCCTCTGTCGTGGTGTTAAATGATGGGCTCTGTTGGTCTGAGGCTTTTTCGGAAAGGAGTTTTTCTGTGCTGCAAATCGAGGATTGAGGTATTTTAAATATGTATAAGCTGATGGAAAGCAGTCATGAAAGGAAGAGCGTGGCTGATGAGAGTGTGTGAGATTTTTCTATTACTGAATTAATCGGTGTAGGAGATGAGGCAGACGCACAGTGAATTGTCTGCCTTTCAGAGCACTTTAATAGAAAATACACACAGATCCGCTCTTTGACGCTTCCTCCACTCCCTTGCCTGGCCTGGTCTCCAGCTGTGCCGGCCCTGTGTCTGCTTTTCCTCTTTCTAGCCACATGCTTTGGTATTTCTTTTGCTCTTCTTCATTCTGTATCACAAGCTTTCCTCTGTATTTCCCCCTCCATCCCTTTAATCAGCCTGGAGGTCTGAGGTCAAGCCAGCAGTCCCCAGCCACTTTGCAAAACCAGCTCAGAGTGCCTGGGGGGCAAGCCCTGGTGACCAAGCCCTGGTGACCAAGCCCTGGTGACCGGCATGTCCTGCTGCTTTGGGATGAGATCCTGTAGGTTCAGAAGAACTGGTTCCTCTCCCAGGAGGAGAGGTTGGATGGATCAGACCGAGGGTCTTCCTCCTCCAGCAGTATGTACCATGGACAACCCACTCCTGCTCTTATTCCCAGATGATAGATACCTTGTCCACACAAGCAGCGGTCCCAGGGTGGCACCTGAGACTGTGTCTGGAGCCACCACCCTGTTCAGAGCTGCCAGGAGCTGGTGACACCTGGAAGCGATGGAGAAGGCTGGCTGAGCCTTGAGAAAATCGTGGTTCCTGCCTGCAGTCAGGTACACTTGCACTGGGCAGGTGAGATGGGCATCGGCCAAACTGGAATCAGCTCCCCCAGGGTTGAAAAGTTACCGGGCAAACGCAGGCAGGGGTACACGCAGAAGGGGTTGGTCTGGCTGCTGCCATGCGCTGGGATGTACTGGGATGCACTGGGATGTACTGAGATGCACTGGGATGTACTGGGATGCAAGGCAGTGGGAAGCCTGAAGGCTGCTCTGTCGTTACTGGAGCTGGGTGCAGTGTTTCCCTCACAGTGAAAAGCAGGGATTGAGACACCAAAACGCTCCCAGCACACCTTCCTCCTCCCCCGGCTAAAACGCATGAAAAGAGACCCTGCTATTTTCTTTTCAGATTCAGCATGACCTTTTCAGTTAGGGCTTTTCTTCATTTCATTTTTAAGGAGTTTAAAGGAACACTTAAAATCGGAACAAAATCCGTTCCTTTTTAATTTGCCTGGTGGTTTTTTTCTCTGATTGACCTAAATTCAGTCCCCCTCATCACCCCTTGCCCCAGTTTTTTTTTTTTTTGGACCTGGCAATAAGCCAAAAAGAAAAGAAAAAAAAAAAGAAAGGAAAAGAAAAAAAAAAAAATGAGGAAAGATAGTCACAAAGCCCCATTTGTTATATTTTCTCTGAGTAGATTGATCCGAGCTCTCCTGCTCAGCTTTCCTTTGTGTCCAGACAATGAAGGTGCACTTTTCCCTGCTGGCATAATTGGCTACAATTAAGCTGTGGACAAGTTAGTTTGTTAACGATCCTCAGGAGACACAATTTGGGGATTAGGGGACATATTGTTTCCCGAGCGTGGGCCATCATCCTCTTCTGCGTCTGGTTATCGAATGTCTGTGTCACCAAAGCACGGGCTCAGGCCAACATTCTCCCCCTCGCCCCCAGCAACGCTCCGTTTGCATTTCAGCAGAGGATCTTGCAGGGCTTTGCAGGTCATGGTTAGGTGGGGACCACCTAAAATTTTGGCCAGCTAAGCAACATAGCCATTAGCATCATGGATGGGAGTGTTGCAGAGGAGATTGGGCGTGTGTGTGGGGAAATGGCTTAAAAGTCCGAGTGAAAATTTGCACAGGGCTCCCCAAACGGGGAGAATTCCCTATCAGGGTGT
The DNA here is from genome assembly GCA_013401315.1 of Balaeniceps rex. Taxonomy (NCBI): domain Eukaryota; kingdom Metazoa; phylum Chordata; class Aves; order Pelecaniformes; family Balaenicipitidae; genus Balaeniceps; species Balaeniceps rex. The sequence continues at coordinate 104,951 of VYZW01028740.1, forward strand.
GGGTGGCAGGAGCCAGCTCTGACCCCCATTAATGCCTCCATGTGTCACCACATGCCTGCCTTGCCCCCAGCCTGCTCCAGCACGGATGCCGCAGGAGAAAAACCATTTTCTCCCGTAACCCTATGACCCCCATTCCCCATAGCTCCGCGTTATGCAGAAATTGGTTATCTTCATCTGACCCACGCAACCTCCTCAGGCCATCTGCAAAAACTTTGAGCCAGGGGAGGTTTGCAGCCTGTGGATCCTCGTAAGCACATCAGGGAAGGATCCGCAGTCCTGGTGCATTTGTGAATTAAATCCACACTTTGAAATCGAATTGCTCGTGGCTTGAGTGGAAACAGCCCCGCTGGGACGCGAGTTGTCATCCCGTGTCAAAGGGCTCGGTGTTTTTCGAGGATTTGAGGGGAGAGGGATCACAACAACCAAACGGGAACCTCCTTGTTCCGCACGATGGGGGTTTAATGCTTCATTTTCCTCTTTTGTAACCTTGGTCCCCAATGGAGACTCCAGAGCTCGACCTTTGGCTCGGCTGAAACTGAATTTGCATTGTTTTTCACCCACAGGCAGGTCTGACCTTGGAAGAGTGCTGGCAAACCCTGCTTGCTTAATGAGTCTGAATTTTGCAAAGCTGAAGCAAACAGTGTGTGTGCAAGCAACGCTGGGCTGGGGGGGCCGTGCTGGGATGCCTTTAGGGACCCCAGGAGGTGGAGCAAGTCCTACTGCTGAGCCAGGTTGAGCCAAGGAGAGCCAGACCTCCTCTCCCCCTGCAAGATATAGGGCAGAGTCGCTTCAAAGCATCACAGCAAATCACAGAATCACAGAATCATTTGGTTGGAAAAGACCTTTAAGATCATCGAGTCCAACCGTACCTGTCCACCACTAAACCATGGCCCTAAGCACCTCGTCTGCCCGGCTTTTAAATACCTCCAGGGATGGGGACTCCACCACTGCCCTGGGCAGCCTGTTCCAGTGCTTGACAACCCTCTCCGTGAAGAAGTTTTTCCTAATATCCAATCTAAACCTCCCTTGGCGCAACTTGAGGCCATTGCCTCTCGTCCTATCACTTGTTACTTGGGAGAAGAGACCGACCCCCACCTCCCTGCACCCTCCTCTCGGGCAGTTGTAGAGGGCGATGAGGTCTCCCCTCAGCCTCCTCTTCTCCAGGCTGAACAACCCCAGGTGCCTCAGCCGCTCCTCACAGCACTTGTGCTCCAGACCCTTCCCCAGCTTCGTTGCCCTTCTCTGGACACGCTCCAGCACCTCCATGTCCTTCTTGGAGTGAGGGGCCCAAAACTGAACCCAGCACTCGAGGTGCGGCCTCACCAGTGCCGAGTCCAGGGGAAGGATGACTGCCCTGGTCCTGCTGGACCCCTGAGACCCCTCTTCGGGCACCGTCCCCCCCAACTTGATTTGCACTCACCCCATCTGGAGCAGCTCGTCCTTGGCTGGAGGCAGGATTTCCTCCTTCTGGAGCCAGGGCTGCCTGCGGGATCTCAGGCAAGCGCTGCCCTCCCCCTCCCACCTCCCCAGCTCTTGCTGATCACAGCCAGCATCCCCCAGCGCCTGGTGGCTTTGCTGTCTCTGCTCGGCAGATGCAGCCCATTACGAGGCGGAAAGGGGTGAGCGGGGATGGTGGGGAGAGGGGAAATCAGCCAGGCCTCCCCGACACATTAAATCTAACGGTCAGGTAATAATCAGGAGGTCATTGAACGAACAGGCTGTAAAACCCGCCGCTGCCTCTGCCCTGGATAGGGTTGTTTGCGAACCTCAGCAGCTTTTCCTCGTGTAAACAGCCGGAGACAAACAATCTCTGCTGCCCAGAGCCCACTCCCGGGAATTCTTCTTTTTTAGGGCATGTTTCCATTTCTATCTCTTGACCTTTCAATTGAGTGAGCTCTGGTGCTCACAGAAGCGCCTCGACCCTGGGCAGGGCTCCCAGCGCTGCTGCAGTTAAAGCATCCAGTACTGGGGGAGAAAAATCCCTCTGCAAGGGCGAGGGAGGCTGGGCTGGGAGCGCTGAGCTCTCTCCCGGGCTCTGTATAAATCAGGGCTGCTTGAAAAATGTCTGACAGGACCATTCAGCAGGAGCGCATTGGGGTTTGGCTAAATAAACATTTCCGTCTCTATGGAGAATGTCACACTCTGCTCGTAAAATTTCTGGGTGAAGCTCTGTTTTGGTTGTAAATTTGGGGAGCGGGGTGCCCAACTTGCTTTCTTTATTATAATAAATCAGAGTTGTCCATTTTTTTTCCTCTGAATTGCTCTCCAGGAAAGAGAGGTTGGAGAGGCAGTGTCTTTGACTCACTGCATCAAATGATTTGGTCTGTGCCTCAGTTTCCCCACCGGTGGTGAAAGGGGCATAGCAATCCCTCCCTACCTGATGAGGAGCAGAGAGAATTCGTTACCACGTGGGGTCATTGCATAAAGAAAAAGATCCCTTTTCCAGTTAGTTTGATGTTGGGAATAGTTCATGGCTCGTCTTGGATGTTTTGGGGATTGAGCCCTTGGCCAGGTCTCAGCTCTGCAAGCAGCAGGAAAGCAATTGCTGAGCACAAGCGTGCCGAGCTCGATGCCTTCACAGCATGGAGCCTCTCCGCCTCTGCAGCGAGGGAAATGCTTTGGGATGCCTGGGGTAAGGTGATGTGTGAAACAAACTCCACCAGCTCCTTCGCTGATGCTTTCGAAGACGCAGTTGTGTTTCGGTCAGAAATGTCGACGCCCAGATCTCTGCAGAGCAAATGAAATAGAAACGCAGGGGCAGCCCCTGCACTGTGAGTGCTACGGGCTGGGGGCTGTGAGGGTCTGATGGCTGCATTGTCCTGGGCTAAATTCAGGTAATATTCGCCTCCTCCATCCTTCTTACTCCCTTGTGCCTCATTCTGCTCTCGCTTGTACCCAGGCAGATCAAGAGTAACTTTGGTGAGGCTGATGGGGTTGTACTGGTGGGACTAGGGCGTGAGGTCCAGATACAGAGACTTGTTCTTCTGCAGCAGGGAACGTCTTCTAACCTGTTCCAGCCAGGGACATGGTCTGTCTCTTCTGGGAGGAAATCACAGCCCCATGTCTCACCTGAAAGTCCATCTTCCTCTTCCTCCTTTAATTGCTCCATCAATATTTCCAGCCCGGATGGTTCCTGGGAACTCTGCAAGCAGCTGGGCTGGTCATGAGTTAAAATGATGTGACAAGTTTTGAGGCTGCGGTGCTGCAGTGCTACCTGACCAGCACATGAGCTAATGCAGGTGTAGATATGTGCTCTGGATGATGTGTAGGCACATGGTGGTATTTGGGTTAAATTAATCAGAGTTTTTGGCCATATTACTGATTTGAATCCAGCAGTAGAACATGGACAACAGCTGATCTGGAATAAAGGTAGAGTCGTGTGGACATATAATACCTGCGTGGGTAGGAAAGCTGCTGGCACAAAGTTAAAACTAATCAATATTTCTGAACACATCTGAAACAGCCAAGTCAGTTTTATACAGTTCCTGCCGTCGTGTAGTTGCAACGTTTTTGATCCGATATTAAGCGCCCTAAAGCTGCCTTTAATGAATTGGTAAACCATGACTTGTCTTCGGTCATGTTGCTCCTAAGACAAATTGTGTGATGAGATTTGTGTCTGGAAACCTACAGAATTCAGTTCAGTGTCTTTGCTGGTACCGTAAGAGGAAAACATCTTCGCGAGGACGTGAGGGCTCAGAAATATTGCTAGTTTCCCAGTGCTCAGGAGCAAACTTAGTAATTTTCTTGAAAATCCCTTGCCATTGGTAACAACGGGTAGGGTACGAAGCCTGCAAAGAGCAGAAGGGAAAAGGCAGCAGCAATTCTGGTCCCAAGCTTGCAGCCGAGCCCTCCCTCTGTGCTGAAAATCCCATCAGCTGTTGACAGGCTTCTTTTGGAAGGGGGGAGGTTTCTTCGTGACAAATTTCTGCTGGAGGAAGGAAAAAGGGAACCTCGCAGCATCTTTGGTAGCTTGGGCATGAGACATGCTCGGCTGATACTACAAGTGGCAAATAAATCACACTTATGCAGCCCAGTGTCACAGCAAAGAGGGAGCTGTATCTGTCGGTATGCACAAATGTCTCAGAGATGCAAACGGAGAAACACACATCAGGTCCAATTTCCATAACATTACAGTTTATTAAAAATACTGCTGGCCGGGATGGGTGTCCTGGATGAGATAATTGACGTGTATTTATGATCTTCTTGAGAGCGAGTGACGGGTAGTGATGGAGCATGGGCTTGCACAGAGAAGAACGTTTCCTCTCAAAGTGCCTCTGGTTGCTGAGGCAGGGAGGAATCCTGGTCTGGAGGGAATTTCAGCCTGTATTAAAGGCTAGACCAAGGCATGGAGAGGATGCTCGTCCAGTTCCTGGGAGGAGCAGGGCGCTGGATGTGGTCTTTCCCCACGGCAGGTTGGGCTGTCACAGGAGCCTGTTCTGTGCTGGGGTGGGCAGACGGCTCTGGTGCAGGCAGAGCCATAAAAATCAGCTGCACAATCACTATTTATTTTATCTCCTTGGAACCTCTGCAGAGGCAACTCGTAACGGGACGGATGGAGGCTAGCAGGGAGGTCAGTAACCATTTACAGCCCAGTTCTTCAGCAGTGTCTTCACCATTACAGCAGCAGGGACAACTGCTGTCTTCTTCTTCCCCAGCACCTTTCTAGCTCCCAGCATCCTTGGATGAGAGGCAGGTGCTGAGGAGGGTGCTCAAGCCAGTGCCGGACCGAGGAGAGGGTAGTCTCTTCTCCAGATGCTGTGTGCCGATAGCTAAGCCCTATGGCATCTCTGCAGCCCACGCTCTCTGTGAAGATGCTTCCCACTGGGTCAGGGCCACCGTGGGCTGTTGGGGTGCTACAGGACCAGCAGCCTTTTTGAGCAGGAATGCCTTTGCCCAGGGGCTGTCTCCCAGGGACTTTCCCATCTTGGTTGTTTAGTCCTGGCTGCATCCCTCACCCTGGGCTGGAGGACCCCTTTGCCTGACGAAGGTTGAAAGGTGAGAGTCAAAGGTGAGATCCTGCGTGGGCTCGCACCCTGGTGAGGTGCACACGCTGGTGGATGGGTAGATACGACATCTGCAGTGACTTCACTGAGCTGCTGGGCAAGTTAAGAGCCAGGATCTGACTCTCGCAGTTCCCAGGAGGAGGAGAACATCGCAGCTTAGCCCAGGCAATAATAATGTCCAGAATAACCGTGCCGTTCCTTTGCCAGAACCAGTGGCTTCCTCTCAGCTTCTGAGGGGTGACACAAGGTCCAGACTGCACCCAGATGGAAGCACTGCTAAGGCTGACAAGCCACGGACACAACTGGCTTAGGTAAAAACAACAGCCAAGGTCACTGAAAGAGACTGCTGCAGAGCGAAGGGCTGAACCCGCACGCCCCGCTGGTCAAAGAGGGGCCATTACACCAGGATTGTGCTACTGGTGGCAAAACCAGCCAGGACTTGGAGTTAATGACTCCTCTGGAGAGAGGCGAGCCTGAAACAAAAGCAGGACTGGAGCTGAAAGGCAGCTCTGTGCAAGGAGAGGGGGAAACTCTGAGTCTTCTGGCAAAGGACAGCACAAGGGGATGTGTGCTGAATGGAGCACGGCCCGGCATACTGATCAGAGGAGAGATTTCAAAGGTATTGTAAGAGAAAATATCTCCAAAGCCTTCGCCCTCCCCTGCACAGGGGTCGGTGGCACTGTACAGCGGCAGAATGCAGATCAGGACAACACCGGCTGCTCTGCGCAGGGGGTCCAGCACCTCCAATCCAGCCCAACTGGGGTCCCCATGATGCAGGGGACATCGTGCAGCATTGTACTGAGCACTGGGAGATGCCCTGGCCTGCTGGAATGGGCTGTTTCCCTCCAGAGGTGCTGGGAAACAAGCAGGGCATTGCAAGAAAGGTGCTGTGCCTGCACGCAGAGGCAAGCAAAGGTGACTGACAAAATAAGCCTGGGTGATGGAGCTGGTCTGTGGGTGCCTAGGGCAGTCATAGGTGGGCACGGGATGGAGCCAACGGGCCTCCGTGACTTGTTGTCCTGAGCTGGTGTCGCTGTGGTCCTCAGAAGCTCTGCCAGGCTGCGGGCTAGGGCACAGGCACCACCATGGACAAGGCAGGTCTGAGTCCCTGCGGTGTAAAATCAATGCAACACTGGGCTTTGAACATCTGCTTGTAACAAGGTGAGAGCCTGCGCAGAGATGAGTAAGTCCTCAGCGTTCGGGAGCTGCTCGCAAATGCCCCCAATCCCACCTAAAAGCCATTTCTGCATGGCTGAATGGAGCTGTGGAGCCAACCCATGGGATTCAGCCGCCCTCGCAGCCCAGGCAGAGCTATTTAAGCTGCAAACAGAGCCACTGAATTCGTCACGGATGGGTTAAACCGGTGCTCATGTGCTGCTCAGCACCAGGAGGGGTGAGAAGAGCAGAGCAGGGAAACCTGTGCCCAGAGAGGGCACGGCTGGAGACGTTTCTGGTTTCCAAGCACAAGCCACACCGCAGCACTTCTGTGCACGTTGCACCTTTGCCCAGCGCCTCCAGCTCCCGCGTTTCCCTGCCCTGGTGCAGAAGCAATGCCAGCACCCAAAGAGCGGCCAGACACGGCAGCACGCAGCCTGGGGCACCCCCGGGGGTCCCCGTAGCTCCCAGAGGTGATGGGGACGCTGGTGGGACTGCTGGTTTAGATGAAGGCCCTGTAAGGCACAAGCGCAATCCAACAGCAGAGCCTTTTGCTGACCACGAGCGGGTTTGGGCGAGGGCAGAGCCACAGCTGGGGATCTCCTGACAGCCCCGAACCAAGCAGGCGCCCGCGGGAAAGATGCTGATGGGGGAAACGCAGCTGAATGGGTAAGGTGTGTGCACCCACTTTTAGGCTCTCTTCCAGCCTTCAACACACCCCTGTGCCTCCTCCTCCTCCTCCTGCACTGTCTCTGTCCAGTTCGTATTTCATTTGGCCCCACCACTGCCGGGGACGCCCAGTGCAAGACACTGCCCAGAGGTGACAGTCCCAGCCCCAGCAGCCCGACCCCGGGGTTTCACTGCGGCACAGCACGGGCTTCCTCCGGGGTGAGATCTCTGGTCACCGTTGCACGCTAAGAAACATGTATTAAGAATAATTGCTGTTGCTGCCGCAATTATAACAACAGCGCTGCATAATGAGAAATTCATGCTTTAGATAAAATAGGGGCATAAGTCTTCATTTGCTTGTGTAGTATTTTATAAAACAGAGGCATAATATTGTATTAGAATTCTTGCTTGCATCTGTTCCCCAGACACTAACCTCTTCCTAAGCTGCAGAGCAGATCTGACAGGGGGAAGCTGCCTATTCCGGGATTCCCGATGAAGTTCAGGGTTTGAAAGCAGCAGCCGTGTGTCTGTCGGATTGCTGACTCTTTTGTAGGTTAGAAAAGGCAGGGGGAGATGGGAGGGAGGAAGGGAAGAGGCTGTGCTTTTACTAACGGAGCTTGTGCATTTCAAAATTCAGCTTCAGAAGAGGCAGGAAAAAAAAAAAATCTTGTGTTTATAATATATTTCTACATAGTCAACATTTCCAGACAGTGATAAATGCGTTTTGCAACATGCATTCAGCTAATGACGGCAAAAGTCTTGACAGAAGTAAGTGAAAAATTCCCATACTTCACTTTTTTTTTTTTTTTTTTTTCTGATAAAGAAAAATGCGTGTGTTTTATTTTGATGAAGTTGCAAGTGGTTGTGAGCTACCAGGGCTCACGGTCCCTGGGGAAGAGGGGCTGCTCCTCCGCGACCTGAAGGCGGAAGGGAAGCGTGATGGATGGAAGCACGTAAATGGTCCAGGAGGGAGACCCAAGCCAGGTCCCCCTGCCCGGAGGACTGTTTGCAGGGGATCTAAGCCAGAGCTGCCCTTGGGAGAGGACAGCAGACTCTGGTCTGTCCCGTCCTCTCCTGCTGACTGCCGTTAATTCCTTTCTCAGCTGCTTTCCTGCCCCAGCAACCACCCGGGAAGCCCGCAATACCTGTTTTTGCAGGAAAAGAGGGGCTGAGCCCTTTATTTCCCACAGGCTTGGAGCCCTCAGAGCAAGGGAAAATATGTCACCAGGCATCCCGTGACCCAGAGGTGCTCTGGAAAGGTGGTGGTCGCACCAGGCACGGAGAAAGGCAGAGGTCAAAGTGATCCACAGAGGCGTTAAATCACCCAGCCCAGGCGGCAGGGCTCGTCCTGCAACCAGTTCAGCATCCGCGGTGCTGAGCCCAGAGATCCCGGGGACGGGGAGGGGAAGCCTGCGCCTGGCTCACGCTCCCCGGCCGGCAGCTGGGGACCAGCACCAACATTTCGGGCGTCAGCAGGAGCCACGTCGCGCCGTGCCTGCAGGGATGCCCCGCGGCCGGCTCAGCAGCACCCGTGTGTCCCTGCTGCTTTCCAGAACTGGCTCCTGCTCCCGGTAAAGGGGAATTAAATTCCGCCGGGTGGCCGTAGCTAATGGACTGTGCTGCCTCCCTTTAGCCTGTAGTTTTCAGATAATTAGCTGATTTTGAATTATTTATGCTGTGAATTTTCAAATAAATAATGTAATAAATGCATCTCAATTATTTACCCTGTTATAAAGCTGACTTGATGGCCGGGCAAATATTTCCATGAATCATTGATTTTATGAATTTTGCAATATTTTTTAAAAAAAAAAAAAGATCCAATTTCTACGGCTCTAAATTACTCTTTCATTTCTTTAGCCTTATGTTGCGTTTTTGGGAATCCTCCTTGGACTTCCCTCTTCTAAGAAATCCTGCAATGCTTTTGGAAAACTGCGATTATTTGTAGCGTGGAAGTCACTCTGTTGAGCTTGATACCGCATTTAAGCTGATTGAATGTGAGTTCAGGTCACCAGCGTACAGAAAAATGGTTCCTTTATCTCACCAGGGTACTTCAGGAGATGACATTCCTCAAGGCGGGTAACTGCAAAGTGTGGATATTGTTTGCTTAGAGCACGTCAAGTGTGTGCTTCCCCCTGCAGACTTTCGGTTGGGAATATGAGTGTTAAGGTAAAATCTGAATGTGTTGCTGATAGCGTTGAATTACCATGAATAAAATAGGCTTAGAGAACGCTGGATAGCCAAACCTGAGGTATAACAAACTGCGCAAACGAGCCGCTAGTGGGCAAGAGTACTGAAACTTAAAAATACGCTCAGCAAGCATCGCTGCAACCACAGAGGAAAATGGAGAGGAGGGAAAAACGGAGCAGATGCTTACGACCCCTTGCCCAGCCCTAAAGCAAGGGCAGAAACAGTGGGGGGGGGAGGGAAAGGGTTTCCCCATGACCCTCGCTGCCTTCCCCTGGTGATAACAAGCAGGAGGGAACCTCCTGCCTGGAGGTGGGCCCTGGTGGTCCCCTGGGACCTGCCCCTGGCCGAGGCCGTGGTCCTCCCTAGGGACCCTCTGCCGGGCAGCTGGGAGGGTTTGTGTGCTGGGGGTGGTTTGGGCCTTTGGGCTGCGTGCTTGGGAGCAGAGATGGAGCTGCTTAGGGAAAATGTGACATTTTCTGTGCCCTCTTAGGCTGCTGGGATCGTAGCACAGAATCATAGAAGCATCTGGTTGGAAAAGACCTTTAAGATCATCGAGTCCAACCGTACCTGTCCACCACTAAACCATGTCCCTCAGCGCCTCGTCTGCCCGGCTTTTAAATACCTCCAGGGTTGGGGACTCCACCACTTCCCTGGGCAGCCTGGTCCAGTGCCTGACAATACAGGCAGCCTAGGTGCATAGATGCTAGGCAGGAGAACAGAGGTGAGACAGATGATAAATATTATAACAAATTGTAGGGAAGCTACTCAAGGACGTAAGGGGCTTGGCGATGTCTGAACTGAAAGAAGTTACAGGAGGCAAATCCTTTCTGGTGCCCTTCCCCGGCTCCCCGGTGCCCCTGGGGTCTGGCTTTCTGCACCGTGGGATGCTCAGGCTCGCTGATGCTGTACGTGGCACCGCTGGTCTGGCTCCAGCGACAGCAATCTCCCCTGGCGAGGAAGGTCTCCAGCTTTGTCCTGCTGAGGGACAGCCAGGAGATGCTCGGAGGAGGAGAGCAGTGTGAATGGACTGAAACACAACTGGCAGCTAAGTGAGATGGATCCTAAAAGGAGCTTTTGATACAGCTGGTGTATTCAAACCTTTCCTCCAGCGCATGGGCACAAAGGGGCTCTTCTCTGAGCTTTCCCCTGCTTTTCCCTCACTCTCCCTGGTGTCTGGGGCTGACTCTGTGCAGGGCTGGCCGAGGGGGACAGGCTGGGCTCTCCCAGCTCAGGGCAGTTCTGCAGCCCCTGACCCGCTCCTTGCACGAGCAGACCCTTGTGCCCATGCCCACGTGCTTGAGCCGATCGGAGGAGAGGGGTTGAGTGTGAGCAACACATCCCACGAGCACTAACCCTGCTTGCAGGAGGCAGCGGGGGCTCAGCCAAGTTCTCCCGGTAACCTCCCAGGAGCTGCTTGCACTGATGAACTGATAGTAATTACCCACGGCTGCCCACCATCCCTCCCTCCCTTCAAAATAAACATACAATTAGTGCTAGGAAGATTAGCGGAGCCATTTACACTTCAGCACTGATTTTTTTTCCCTATTTCCTCCCCTCCAATTACGGAATTAGAGGTAGAGAGAAGCAAGGGTGGCCCTTTGGCTGATGTGTGATGATTGCTCGTGGAAGTGCCTGCACAGGGGAGGTGGGATAATTAATGCTAATAACGTGTAACAACCTGTCTCGCTGCCTCGCATTCAGAGCACGGTTCATCTCCCAAGCGGAGTTCATCTTCCCTTGGAGCCGGCGGTGGGGCACTGCTCTCAGCAGCTCCGCACTTCCCGTTGCTGGGAAAATTCACTTGTTTTGAGCAAACTTCCTTACGTCTGGTACGGAGCCGCTGTTTCACCTCAAAATCAGACCCGAGCAAGGGCTGGAGCGTGAGATGAGCGAGAGGTTCTGGAATTTCAGCATCTCTGACAACTCAGTTGCTTACTGAAGTGCTTCAGGCTGCCTAAAAATGATAAATCGCTTTGAATCCCTTCTCGGTCTGAATCTCCTCCTTGTATGTCTGCTCTTATGAGCTACATCCCCGCTCTTCACCCTCCCCTTCTGCAGATCCGGCTTCTTGGCGTTGGCTCAAGTTACCTCTTAAGGTGAAGGCGTTCAAGCCATTCTCCTTTGAATCCTGTTTTTATGAAGTTTTAGGATCTTCCTTTCAGTCCCTCTCTGAATACCTGAGCCCTGTAAGAGGAGGGGATTATTTTAAACAGTCTCAGGTGAGGAAAAGCTCTCCGGAAGGGAGAGGAACCGGGATAAGAGGTGTCATCTCCTGTCAGCTCTGTTGAGGCTGGTCAGACGTGACCCACTGGCAGTGCCTTGAATTTTCTGAGGCCCCTCCGATGCCCCCAAGACTCCTCCCAACTGCAGCCTTGCCCATGGGATGCTGCTACTGCAAATTCTACAGCTCCTGTGTCCCACCTAAGGAATCCCCCTTTTTCCCTGTCCTTTAGGACAGTGCACAAGGCCGTACAGGAGCCGGTGTCATTCTGGTTTCCAGTTGGATGCTCTTTTTAACGCCCTCTGCCCGTCAATGACCCGCAGGCTGCATTTCTTTCCCAAGGACACCCCTGGTAGTCAGCTCCGTGTTGGGTTTATCAGTCAGCAACAGCAGCAGCAGGTATTACAAGAGCTATCTGCCACTTTGCAGGGTAGGAAGGATCAGCAGACCCACGGGTGAAGGTCCTTCCTCAGGACACGCAATCCCGCACTGGACCAGATGCAGATTTTGGGGCAGAGAGGAGGTTTTTCATGCAGGGATTTCCACTCATGTGCTGCACGGACAAACAACGGCTGATCTTTTCAGCAGAGCCTTTTCCTCCCTGAACACAGCGTGGGGAACGCACGCGTGTTTCTTTGGGGGGTTAGCACCAACATCTCCCACCTTGGGAAATTAAAACCCGCGTCGCGTTACCCCGCACTGTGCATTAGCGTTTGTGCCGGTGTGAAATGGATGCACGGTCTTATGAAAGGAGAACAGGCACTCATGCTCCCCGGTACAGATGATGACAGCGGAGGGCAATGGTGCATCAGGTTGTGAATTGTGCGTGGACAGAAAGTGGTCAAACGGCGCTGTCTTCTAAGAGGAGAAGAACCAACCTCCAGGGGTTGGAGGAATCCCACCACCATATTGAATGAATTGAACGGCTCGCTGCAGTGCAATGTATTCGAAAGGAGAACCCAGACCTCTTGCACATGCCTTGGCAAAGCAGATTTCTTTTTGTTCTTATCGCTTCGTTAGCAGCGAGAATCCTTTGTGCTCTTGCTGGATGTTAGAAGCCTATTTCTGCCATTAAGCAGATAAAACCACTTTTCTGGATACTCCAGTTCATTCCCTGCCTCAAACCTGTTCCTTTACAGCAGTTTTCTTCAACTAAGAGAGATCCAAGGGGTTGTTGGGACCATTTTGTGTGACCAAGAACTGCCGAGCAAGGAGGCAGGAGTCAGAATGAGATGGGCGGAGGTGGCATTGAGCTGCTCAAGTTAATCCCATTAAGGAGGCAGTTTGGGAATTGTAGTGGCTTTGAGCTTAATGCTGGGCTGTACAGGTACGTTTGGGGATGGCGAATGGATCAGAGAAAGTTGTACCATTTGCCTGGTTTGGCTGAGATGTCCCGTGGGCTACGGAGGTACCTAAGCCCTGAGTGTGATGGTTTAGGGTGTCCCCATGCACACAGTCTTGCCAATGGGGCTGAGGATGATGGGGAGGAAGGGATGTGCTGCAGGGGCAGGTTTGGGCTGGTAGCTCCTACGACAGCGTGTTGGAGCAGAAACAGAGATGCTCTGCACGTGGGCACAGCTTTGCTCTGAAACCAGGTGGGAGGACTCAGATTCATGGGACGTCTGAATGCACACCGACACGGGCTGCTGCAGAGCAAAGGGGCAGCCACAGCCCTAAGCAAGAGTGATCTGTCTCCCTCATTTAATTCTGCACCCAGATGGTGTTTTGGGGGTGTAGCTCTGGGATCACCCCCTTTGTCCTCCCTGTTTGATGCTCCACAAGTGTGCGCTGCCCAGCCAGGCTGAGGGATGCGGGTCTGAGCTCGTAACCAATGCACAGAGTGTGGTCCTGGTGCAGACTCCGGATGAAGTCCTTGCACAGCCTCGCTGCGCTAATTTTAGTTGCTGGTCAATTTGTAAATGAAAATATAAATTTTGGGGAAAAGCAGCATCTCCACTGCTTTGTGGATAATTCATGCAGAGAAGCCTGGATTTGTCAAATGTATTAATTCCCGATGAATAATTCAAAAGTGGCCGGGGAGGAGCCATGTACCTTCCAGAAGGAGCTCTGCTTCCTTCCCTGATGTGATACAGTTGGGAAAAGGGACATGGCCACCAAACTCCCTCTAAGACCGGTCACTGCAGAAGACACCAAACCTCCCGGCCAGGCAGGATGGGGGCAGTTAATCCCTGTAGTGCAATAAGGAGGTTGGTGGCAGGGCCTCCTTGCTCTCATCACTGCATCTGTGCAATTTAGCAGATAACAAAATAAAAGGAGCAACGTGCACACAAACAAAATCAAAGGCACGGCAGAGCAGAGTCTACTCTGCTCATTTATTTTGACAAGTCTAGTTGAAGTTTAATTATTTATAGTACTTGACAGAGTACCACGAGATGATCTGTCATGCGTTTTGTAAAAGTAATGGAGCCTTAATAACAGCGCTTGGATGTTAAATTCACAGAGAAGGGGGGGGAGGAGGGAAGGTTGTTTTTTTGTGTGTCGGTAACAAGGTGAGATGTAGGAAAATATTGTGTATCCAAGTAGAACTGAAAGCACAGAGGGAAGAGCTTGCCCTAACGCGGACGTGCAGCTGGCTCTGGGGTGGGGAGCTGTAGATAAACCTCCACGTAACGATGCCTGCTGGCAACTGGGACTCATCGATGAGTGAGATGTTACGATGAACAGCAGCCGTCTCGTGTGGATGGGGGCATTGATCCTGCCTGTAAGCACTCCAGCATCCTTAGGATCTGGTTTGGGAAACACACAGCTCTCTCCTCGAGTGCTCCTGCTGCCCCAGCCATGCCGACAGCCACCCCGTCACCCAGCAGACCACGCTCTGTGTGCCCCAGGAGCCATCCCACCCCCTGAGGCCTGCTCAGTTTTCAAAAGCCTGGTCTGCTCCCCAAGTGGAAGGGAGGATCTGCTCCTCCTTTGATTTGCCGTCTGACTTAATTAGAGTTAATTTGTCACTCCTCATGGCTGCTCAGCGTCGGTGCAGAGCTGCTGCTCTGACACCTACCATGGGCACGAAGGGCGCAAGAGCTAAAGCGGAGCAGCCCAGTCGCTCTCCAGGCTTGTCCTGCGCAAATGGGGTGTTGGTGATGGTTTAGGGTGATGTCCTCCTCAGACACCACCTCCTTCTTATTGCTGGAGATGGTGCTGGCCTGGAAGGACCACTGTAGATCCAGTAGGCAATTTCTGCTGCAGTATGATTTTATTGCATGGGGAGGCTTCATTTCTTTAGTATTTTCAGCCAAAAAGGGTGACGAAGGACAGGGAGGAGCTGACTTGCAGCAGCTCCTCTGCTTGGAGTGTGAGTTACAGGGTCATGGGGGGCTCCGGCAGGAGCCGGGGGGTCAGAAAGGCTCTAGGATTTCAGATGACAACAACCTCCTCTAATTTAATCGTAATCCCCTGGGCCTCTGAGAAGATCTATCCCTGCTGGCAGGTCAAGAAACAGTTTATGAAAGCAGAGGCGATCAAAAGCATCTAATCTGCAAAGACAAGGACATGACAATCTTTGACACTTTCGCAGCCAAAACAAGTCTGGGCGCAAAGCTGCAAGGAAACTCCCCTGACATTTCAAGACGTGGGTTTAGTCTTCAAGGGAGTTTTCTGAGCTGCTTCCCAGGGTGCTAAGGCACGTTAATGTCATGTGTGCGTACTTGAAAAGTTTCACAGTCTTTTAAGCAGATTTGGGGCATACTGTGTCATACAACAAACCTTAAATATTGGGCAAGCAGGCCTGTTTCGCAATGCCTTTGGCAATAAAATTTATAGACGTATGAGCTATGTTCGTGGATTTAGGTGATGTATTATGCTATATGAAACAAATCTATGGACCAAGATGACTTTTTCATATGGAAAGAATTGTAAATGTCTACCTTTTTAGGGCGGTAAAACTGAATCTGTTATTTTAGTGCCCAGGCCTCTCCTTTTCTGAAGCAAGCTGTAAGATGTTAATAGTGTGGAGACCTTTAGCCTTTGTCAAATTTGGCTGAAATTACCCAGTGACATCAAAGATTAAAGGACACGGGCTGTGACAGCACACACCTTAGCTTTTCAATGCTGAATGTGTTGTGCTCTGGGTCCTCTGGAAAATGTTGGACATCTCTTCAATATGTGGATGAATTAACAGTAATATACCTTTGACCTCATAACGCTTCACTGAAATTAATCAAGTCCATCCCCTTAGAATCATAGAATCCTAGAAACATTTGGTTGGAAAAGACCTTTAAGATCATCCAGTCCAACCGTCCCTGTCCACCACTAAACCATGTCCCTAAGCACCTCGTCTGCCCGGCTTTTAAATACCCCCAGGGATGGGGACTCCACCACTGCCCTGGGCAGCCTGTTCCAGTGCTTGACAACCCTCTCCGTGAAGAAGTTTTTCCCAATAACCAATCTAAACCTCCCCTGGTGCAACTTGAGGCCATTGCCTCTCGTCCTATCGCTTGTTACTTGGGAGAAGAGACCAACCCCCACCTCACTGCACCCTCCTCTCAGGCAGTTGTAGAGGGCGATGAGGTCTCCCCTCAGCCTCCTCTTCTCCAGGCTGAACAACCCCAGCTCCCTCAGCCGCTCCTCACAGCACTTGTGCTCCAGACCCTTCCCCAGCTTCGTTGCCCTTCTCTGGACACGCTCCAGCACCTCCATGTCCTTCTTGTGGTGAGGGGCCCAAAACTGAACCCAGCACTCGAGGTGCGGCCTCACCAGTGCCCAGCACAGGGGGACGATCACTGCCCTGCTCCTGCTGGCCACACTATTCCTGATACAAGCCAGGATGCCGTTGGCCTTCCTGGCCACCTGGGCACACTGCTGGCTCATGTTCATCCCCTTCCTCTGAGGGGATGGATGTGTACTTTGCTGCTCTGTTTTATTAAAAAAAATCGCAAGACTCAGGCCAGCAATCATCACCCAGCAGAGCAGGAGAGCTCAGAATAGGAGCAAAGGTCCAGAGCTGAGTTTCAACCTGTGATGTATGTGGGTATTTTTTCTTTACACATTGAAAGTTTAAAAAAAAAAAAAAAAAAGAGGACCCACACATGATCGGGATCATCACAAGGTTTCTGTCACCCTAGATGAGGTTAGAGGAACCTTGGTGCTTTGCACCACCGTGGGGTCCCCCTTTCTGTAACCCAGGCACACGATAGCAGCTAACAGCAGGCAGGAGATGAAGGGTAGGGCTTCAGCCACAAGCAGCCAGCACTATTAACAAACATGAAATGCGAGTTTGCAGTGAGACTTAAAAAAAAATTCAAAAACCCAAAGAACAAGTGCGCTTGGATAATCGGTAAGAGTTGTCACCCACTTCAGACACTTCACCGACTTTAAATTCAAGATGGTGAAGTTTAAACTGAAGCTGTTTGGAAGATGCCCGTTCAGTTTGGGTGAGACTTCCATGGCACTGAAATTTATTTTCTGCGTTGACGTAGTTTTTTGCAGTGGGGAGAGTGCAAAGTGCAAGTGTTGTCTCTGGACCTGGACTAAAGGTGCAGCATCTCTACGCCTTTTCATGTGCAATAACTGCAATAGCCTCTCTCCAGGGGTGGTACAGGTACGAAGAGGGCTGCTCCCCACGGGTTAATCCATAGGCAGGTCTCTTGGCACTAATTCCTCTTGCTGAGAAGCCCCTGGAGTAATTAATCCTTCTTGTAATAAAAAATGGCAATTTTCATCACTTCCTCGACCTGGGAACTAGGTGGTAACAAGTCTCGTTAGGAGTTTGTTTGGATACAGTGTGATTTCATTTAAATTTCCTATCTAAATAACAAATTAAATATCTGCTTGGCACCGTTGCGTTGGCAGTGGTGGGTTTTCTCCGTACTGAACCATTTTACATAATAAAACCATTAGGAAGAGACCGGGTGATGGGAGCAGTTTGATGGTGTGTTTGTACTTATGAAGCTGTCTGCTTTGGTTTATCCCTGCATTTCATGCAACATTAGCTTTAAAGAGCCTGTGTAGACTTGTTAAATTTCCTAAGAGTGAATAACAAGCAGAGAATCCCCTGATCCGAAGGCATATGAAACAATAAAAGGTCCAGGTCCTGGTCACTGCCCAGTGTGGAAAGGAGACGCAGATGCAAGGCTGGGCCTCTTCAGCACAAACAAATGCAGTAAGTCACTGGGATGGAAAAACGTTATTGGGTTTCAATTAATGACTTTGCTATTAGAATTCCATTAATGACTAAACAGTGTTTCCACTTTTGACAGTGTGATTAGGTTAAGCTTCGTTTCAGAGGCAATAACCCAAAGCATATGGCTAGCACTATATACTGTTATTAAGGAGGGGGAGTACGTGGGGAACCAAAACCATCGCAGAGCCTGGATTTACAGTTAGAAATGATTCATTGGCCCTGATGTGGCATTTTCTTTCTGCAGAAATATTCCTGTTTTCTCCCTCTGGTGCCGTTTGGCATTGCTGATGGTGCCCAGGTGCCCCATCCCTCCATCTCCAGCTCATCCCCAGCATGGGCAGCTTCTGGTTACCACAGAGACCGCAGGATCTGAGCTCTCCATGTGGCAGGTCACCTCTTGGCCATGTTCAACCCAGTTATAAACCTCTCTAGCCGGCCAGTTTAAATATTACGTTACTTGGAGCGACATTTCTCTGTGGCTCTTGGAGTGCTTTGCAGCCACCAGTTAATTCTACCTCTTGATGCGTAAGGAGAAAAAAAAAATATACTGTTTTAAAATAAAGCAGAGAGAAGATGCCTGGTTTATAGGTCTCCAAAACTAAGTGTTGTGAATAGAGTTGATGAAAGGACCCGGGTCCCTCAGTCTAACCACGAGACAACACTCGCTGCCAGGCTTATGTAGCCAAAATCCGTGCGCATGGTTCAGCATAACCTGCTTTCGTGGCTGGATTTGCGTGGAAGAGTTTCACTGCCCTTGCAAGAACAGCTCTGCCTTTCATCTCTCCAGCTAATAAACAAATAAACCTCACTGCAATCCTGCCCAAAGGCAAATTCCCACTGCTGACAGCCCCTCAAGAAACAAACTCACGATAGTTGCATCTTGCCAGCTTTTTTTCTCCCTTTGGCTTAAGCAGGGTAAGCCATAGCCAGCGAAGCAAAACCAGGACACTGGGAAGTTTGCTGCTATTTAATGGGCCTTTATTGGGATCTCTGGGATCTGCAAGTGTTTCTCCAGTCCAAAAAACACTGGCAGAGCCACCGGTCACCCTAACAGCAACTTCATGGGGGTTGGGTGCTCCGTTCTGTGGGTGCTTGGTGAGCTGTGCTGAGCTGCACGGCACGGTCTGGGGGCAGAGGGCACAGCGGGGAAATATGGGGAGGCTCTGCTCTGCGCTGCTTGCGAGGAGAGACAGGAAAATTAAACATTCTTTATCTGGAGACAGCTTTGGAACAAATAAAGGCAACAACACTCCTGCCAGACAAAATACCCTTCCAGGTGCCAGTGGTGCTGATGGCATTTAGTGGCTGTTGCGATTCATCAGCTGGCTCCTGCCCAGAAAAACGCGCTGCTATCTCACAAGCCTTCTTCTGTAGCGAAAGAGGCAAAGGCAGGCATTGCCGGGTGGGAAGGGGATGTGCGCTTTGCAAAAGGTTAACCAGGAAAATAAATATTTTTTAATCTAAAAAAAAATGCTGCAATAGCAGCGGAGGCTGGAGTGTTGCAGGGAGGTGATTAATGCTGGGAGTTGATGCATGATCACCAGGGGCCTAATTAGGGAGGTAACGGCAGCCTTAATTTCTGGTATTTCCAAACTTTTGCATATTTGACGCTGCATTTCTAATAACGATCGCTTAATATGAGTTGCTGCATGTGTGCGATAACTCATGCCCCAATAGCTCTCTGCAATGCACTCGGGACTGTCCCAAGAGAGAGCGAGGCATGGCACGGAGCTGAAGCCGGTGCCAAGTGTCACACCAGCAAACTCCATTTTAGTGCTCTTTCCCTTGGGGATCCGGTGGGTTTTGTCTGTGCCGGCTGTGGGCTTTCTGCACCCAGTGCGGATCCTTGAGAGCTAGGAGGCCTGGGTATTAAAAAGAAAGTCTCAAGTGCTTTTGGGTGTTGTTTTTTTTTTTTTTAAGTGTCTTTAAAAGTCTGGTTTTGTTACGTGCATATACGTGCATTTGGGATCTTTATGATTTCCTTTATGGGCAAGGTAAAAGGAGGTGAAGTAGTGAGCTCAAGGCAAAACAGTAAAGCGAAAGCAGGAACGGACTGGAGTTCATCTCGGCATCGTTACGCTGAGAGGGGTGAGCCATCATCAAAAGGCAGTTATCCATCCCGCAGCCACGCTCACGGCAAAGCTTACCTTGCTTTTGGGGTAAAAGCCAAACGGTGGGAGCCGCATCCCAACCTGGCCTTTGCCAAGGCTGGCAGGGAGGTGATTTGTGTTGGGATGCAACGCGCCGTGTGTGGGCAGGCTCCTTCAGATGCCTTCCCTGCCTGCTGGGCGTGAGAGCCGCAAAACCGGCTGGCAGAGAAACTCCTACAGCAGAGCCCAGGCAAAGCCCGGGGTGCTTCTTGGGGAAAAAAAAAAAATCCTGGAAAAGACTTCGGATTTGGAACCGGGAAACTCTTCTGCCTTCTAATCCTTGTGTGCTCAGGAGGCGAGAGGGAGCTACATGTTTCTCCTCTTACCAATGTTGCTGCTGTTTTCCATTGATTCCCCCCGCTCCCAGGTCTTATCATCAGAAAATTCAAGAAAAATGCCCCAAAGTTGCCCTGCAGTAAACATTTAAATTAAAAAAAAATCAGAATTCCCAGCCCATAGCCCCTAAATCTCATTAAGAAATCCTCAAAATATTAAAGATCGCATACCTGCATTTCCCTAAAGCGAAATGTCAAATATCAGAGAGGCTGTTAATGAATTGGCAAATATAACCCGGTGAACTGCACCGAAATATATTAGAGGAGAAAGTAGGAAGATTAAATTGCAATTAAATGACTTCAGAACATCCAGCCCCGATGAGAAAATGAAGCTGACTGTTAAGAGGAAGCAACTTTAACAAAACTGCTGCCTAGATCTTCACATTTAAGCCGCTTCAAAGCCTTTTCTTATCTCAAAGCAGCTCCAAAAGAACAGACAAACAACCGAAACCCATAAAGCAAAACAATAAGAGTGCCGATAATTAATCTTGATGTGATTAAGAAGTTGGAGGAGATGGGAAATCTAATTGTGCGACAATTACTTTTATTTATCAGTTTTATAATGAAGTGCTGAGGAAGAAGTTTCTCTGGAGATCCATCCAGCCTTGGGTTATTTTTCCAAACCTCATCCACGCGGCGCAGCCATCTGCTGTGCGGAAAAACCGGCAGCCTGGCGAGCCCCGCACCTCCTGCCGCCGATAGCCGCCTCCTCAGCTTGCGGAAAGCCGGTGCTGGGTGTCAGGGGTGCGCGGGTGCTGCTGCCGAGGGGTGCGGAGTGGGACCGGTCGAGGGGGTGACACGTGAGGCTGGGTGGCAGGAGCAGTGTCCTGTGTGCCCAAACCTGTCCGTGCACCGATGAGATTTTCCCCATTAGTCTAAAGACTTGCCTTTGCAAGGTGTCAAACGAGTCGGTCAAAAAAGGAGCTTTTCAGGGTTGCACTGAGGTTTTTAGAGGAAGCGCAACTTTCCCAAAAACTTTGAGAGGAAAAGATCAGGCTTGCTCCAGACATTTCCTTTCAATAACAAGGTAATACTTGTTTCGACCATCAATCACTTTGTCTTGATTCTTTTAAAATCCCTTTTATTATGGACATATGCAAATGCACGCATCCATGACTCACGTAACTTCCATGGTACGTCTGTTGTGAAGCTTCAATAAATCACTCCAACGTTGCTGAACTACCTTTAATTTTTCATAATTAAAAAACATTGTTGTTTTTTTTTTTCCCCAAAGAGCTCAACGTCAAGAAACATGGTGCCCCAAAGGGCAGAAATTCCCCTTGCCCCTGGGGCTCGATAGCCTGTGGACGCAGAGGAGATGCAAGTCGTGCCGTGAGCCTTGGGCACGTGGCAGCCATCCCTCCGCTCCTGTCCCCGGGGCTCAGAGACAAATCTGTGAATAAAGCAAGGCTGTTTGGGGACCGCAGGCGGCTGGAGGAAGGGTCAGCAAGCTCAGGTTCCTGAACCCCACACCATCACCTTAACGCCTCGTTTGACATGCTCTGAAGAGCCTGAAGCTTGGCGGATTCATTTCTAAGCTTTGCTAAAGCCTTAATAACCTTTCAGCTGGCTGAATGGACAACCCAGAGCTTGAGCAAGCAGCTGAGGATGGGCGTTGCCAGCTGGGCTGGCACAGCACAACCCAGCACTTGACCTTCTGCGGCTTTTCCATCCTGCAGCCTCGACCACTGTACCTGCTGCTGGGGAAGCAACCGGCCGGAGACGGAGCAGTTACCTCGGGGAAGATGGAAACCTTGGCAGCTGCAGGTGGTTTTGTAAGCTCTGCAGGGCTGTGCGGTTTGAATATCACCTCCTCTCCCCTTTCCTAATCAATAACGCACTGTCCTGGATGGGATTTTGCTCCGAGAAGGGGGATGTTGGCACGGGACTTCGTGACCCTCTTTTCTGGCATTACCAGGCAAAGCGTGCATTGAAAAGGAGCTGGGGCAGGGGACAGAGTATGGGCGAAGCTGAACAAGGGGCTGTTGTTCACGGTCTATTCCCAGTACAAGAAGTAAGTTCAGACGAACAACAGGAGGCTGTTCCTTGCAGAGAAGTGCTTATCCCGTGGAACTCCTTGCCGCGGGATGTTGCAGAGGCTGAAAATGTCTTTGAGTTCAAAAACAGTCACGTAAGGTGCTGGGGGAAAAGCCTCAAGGGCTCAAACACAGAAAGACCATTTCCACCTTAAAAAGTCTCTCACATGTGTTGGGCGTTGAAATTATTCTGGAAGAGGAGCATCACTGGGTAACTGTCCTGTTTATAGCCCGCTGGGTGACTCTGAGAGCCAGGATCAGGCCAGATGGACCACGGGTCTGACCCAAAGCCCTGGCACGGGCACCCAGACCCGGCTGCGTTGCTCCCGCCAGCAGCTGTCTCCCTCCGCCAGCTGTTTCCAGATGCTGCTTTGAGTCCCTTTCTCCCAAGAGCGATTCCCTCATGGCCACCTCCTTGCCTGGATATTTGCATTTTAATAGAGCTGCCTTGACCAGGTTGCTGGCGCCCTTGATGTGCAAAATGTACGTCTAGGCAAAGAGTCCTGGCTGCTTTTCGCTGGGGTGGAGGGAGGCTGGGCAGGAATACCGGGTGTAATCGGAAGGCTGGGGGCTACTGTATCTCATAAACCTCGGATGGTTATCATGGGGGAGAAGATAAAAGGAGATTCTTCTTCTTTAGGCCAAGAGTACGCAAGTCAAACAAAGACAAATCCGCGATGTGCCCAAGGGCAGCTTCCCAGTGGAATATGGGAATAGGGACCTGTAAATAAAGGTTTTCTTGGCAGCCAGTCTGAACAAGGGCAGGTGTTTGAAGTGTTTCCTCGATGCCCCGAGGCAGCGATTATTCGTGGAGGGAGAGCTTTCTGCTGGTGCCTCTTAAACAGGGGCACAGCACGGGGTTGATAAACCCTGGGCACCGATCATCCCAGGGGGTCCTGCTGGGGACCTGCTCCGGGAACTCTGGGGGTGTTGCACCCTCCCCACGGTTGTTGTAACCAACAGGGAGCCTCAGCCTCTGGGCAGCTCGTATTGATGGTGAAGCCTGGCACGTCGGCATTTCCTTTTAGCGGTTAGATCTGCGTTTAATTACTGCGCAGAGACGCACTTTTAAACTGGGAATGAGGTCTCTTTCCTCATGTAATGAAGATGCTTTCTGTGGGCTCAACCCTGCGGGCTTTATCCCCCTGGGTGAGCCACCCCTCCAGGATGCGATGGCCGGGGCATCCAAAAAGCATCCGCTGGGGTCTTTCCTAGTGTCCTTACCGTGGATTTGGCAGCAGTGGTCTCTGCACCCAGAGCCACGGAGCATCCATGCCCACTGCTGCCAGTGCTGCAGATGTGGGATGGATTTAGGATGGAGATGGAGGGTGTGGGATGGGGGATTTTGGATGCAGATGTGGGACATAGGATTTAGGATGTAGATGCAGGATTCAGGATTTCGGATGCAGAGGTGGGACGTAGGATTTAGGATGTAAATGCAGGATGGACCATACAGGATGCAGGTGTGGGATGGAGGATTTAGGACATAGATACAGGATTTGGGATGCAGAGGTGGGACAGGATTTAGGATGTAGATGCGGGATGCGGGATATAGATGTGGGACATAGGGTTTGGGACGCAGATGCAGGATTCAGGATTTCGGATGCAGAGGTGGGACGTAGGATTTAGGATGTAAATGCGGGATGGAGGATACAGGATGCAGATGTGGGATGGAGGATTTAGGACTCAGATGCAGGATCCAGGATGCAGATGTGGGACATAGGATTTAGGATGTGGATGCGGGATGCAGATGTGGGACATAGGATGTAAATGTGGGATGCGGGAGAGAGGATTTTGGATGCAGATGGGGGACACAGGATTTGGGATGTAGATGTGGAATAGAGGATTTTGGATCTGTCCTGAGCAGCACTGGAAGCCCGACTTCAGGCAGACCTGGGCGGTGAAGCTGAGAGGGTGCCCACCGTGGGTTTGGCATTGCCGCAGGGGTGGGATCTGCAGGGAGAGCTGGTTGTGCGTGCCTGGGCCTGCTGCCTGCTGACGGAGATGGGACAGGACAGCCAGGGACGGTCTCTGTCGGACCAAATCGCTGGTGCAAGGGGTGATCGGCTCTTCCGATGCTCCTGCAGAGGCACGTCTCTCGCCCAGAGGAGTCTAGTCATGGGCGGTTTCTTACTGATTAGTGGAGAGAAAAAGGAAAACGTAGCTTTAGAGGAGCATTTCTAGATCATAAGTCCTCGTGGAGGAGAGCAGCTTCTATATCAGTAGCGGGCGGGAAGCAGACTTGCTTTTGAGGACAAGGCTTGCAGGCCTGATAGCGCAGGCGACCTGAATTATTTACCTTTTGAGGAGTTATGGCCATGGGAAGAAAGAGAAAATTTTACCAAGATTCTATTAAATTAATATAAAGAGCTTTTTTCTGTTTTCATGAAGATTCAGAACAGTTGAAAAAGGCTGAAGTGGTTTTGTCAGGCAGAGTAGGCAGCTCGTAGCTCTCAAGAGGATCAGGTTTTTAAACTGAGGTGATTTTTTTTTTCCCCCATTCTAAACTTTATTTTAAAAAAACATTCAGGAAAATTGCAGGGTTTGTTCTTTCCTCGATTTCCAGGAGAGGACTAGGTTGCAGGCAACTTCATGGTACTCAGAAGCATTTTTCCAGGACTAAAGGATAGGGATAAGCAGCCACTCAGAGAATCATGCCAAACATTTTCTTCCTTCCCAAAACAGAGCTTAAATACACAACGAGAGACGGCAACTCCCACTGAGTCCAGCAGGAGCCTGGCTATCCTGCGCCCTTCCAAATCTGCCCAGAGGTCACATCTACCAGTTACACTTTAATGTGCTACCATCCTGGGTCTGTTCTGCCTCTGGATGAGCCCAAAACCCTTCTGAGGTGTTTTGTTCATCATGAACTTGATATTCCAAATCAATAGTTGGCTCAGTGGGGCATGGAATCCCCGCTGCAGCTGGAGCAGCGCTGAGGTTTGAAGCAGGCTCTCCGACGGCTGGGGGAAGCGTCCTGGTTGACCGGCGTATCGGCTGTTTGAAAGGATGCTGGCGTGCTGCCACGGAAAGCTCTAGCATCAGTGAGTCCATGTTCTCAAATGGAAAAACCAGGTAAACAAAAGCCCCGGAGATCGCTGTATCGTGGTGCAGAGCATCATGCTCCACCTCATGCTCTTCCCCTCTCTCTCCCCCTCCCTGACCGCTCCGTCGGTCCTTACCGCAATAAATTGATGGGTTTTTTGGCTTCCTGTGTTCCCTGGGGAATGCCCTGGTCCTTTCCTGGGAGCTGGCTGGGAACAAGGTCAGAAAGCCTCCAGGAGCATTGGGTTTGGGGATGCACCTGCAAAGATGGATTTGAACATATACACTGCGGAGAGGGATTATTTCAGCTGTTGTAAGGAGGCTGTTTCAAAGATAGATGGAGTTTTTCGAAGTAGGAGGAACCCATAGGACCTGAGGAACTCGCCGTGTATTGACAGTCTGCAGACACGATAAACAAGTTGACGTTGGAGGAATCAATTAATTTTAATCTGGAAGCAAGAGCAGGGGAAATGACTGAATTATCTCCTCTCACAGGGGTGGTCCCAGCAGCACCACAGAATCGGATTTGTTGTTAACTTTTACAGTTATTCTTTTATTGTCTGTATTTCGGGGAAATATATCGAGGACTCCAACGGCTGCACCTCACAAGGGAAGCATATGGGAATAATAAAAATAATAGCTCTTTTCAACCATAGGTATCAAAGTATTTCATGAGGCTGGCTTTCCTTGCCTTACAGACAAGCTACTTGCCAACGCCACATCAAATTCAGTGGCATAAAGCCACAGAGAAGCTGCCTCAGTTTCCCTCCCACTGTTGCGGGCAGCAGCAAAGGAGGATGAGGACTCATCGCTCAGACCCACCCTGTGCTCTGCCCATGGATGCTCTGCGATAGCTTTATGGCCTTTTTTTGGTCTATTTGGTCTATTATTGGCCCTTGTCAATGCATGCAGCATTAATACCATAGGCAGGGTGGGAGTATTTATCTCCCAGGAATCGGTGCCCCTTTCAGCTTCCTTTGCAATTGCCAGCTTCTCCTCGCAGCCCTTTGCAGAGGGATGGGGAGAGGCTGCAGGCCAGCAGTGCCGTGGCATCGTTGCCTTCGGAGCCGGGAGAAGGACGAGGCAGTCAAAAGCGAACGAATTCCCACCCTGTCTGTGAGGAGCAAATCCAAACATCTGCTCCTTCCGCTCTTTTTGTGTCCCCTCTAGGCAAATTACAGAAGCCTCTGCCACAGCAAAAGGCTTTTAATCAAAGCTAATTACCCACTTCAAACATTTTTTTCAGGGGTCTCAGGGTCAGTCCCAGTGACGATGTCCCCATGATGGAGCACATCCTTGGCTGTGTTTCCCCTGAGCAGAGGAGGAAAGCGGGCGGTGGGCTTTGATGGCCCTCTCCTACCCCATGGAGGTCTCCGTGGAGAAACCGCAGGAGAAAGCTGACGCGTTGCTCAGTGAGACAGGGACGTCCATTAGTTCGGCTTGGAGGGTTTCGCCGTGCCGCCTGACTTAATTGGATTTCGGTGTGACACAAATCTGTCCAGTCTGGAGCAGGGGAGAAAATTCATGAAACTCAGGGGTTTTCTGCCTTACATTTCCTTGAGAGCACTTGGCAGAGCACAACTCCCGCCCTGGGCGTGACGCAGAGGGGATTTTGTGCTGCGGGTGATGATGATCAAGCTGGGGCCAAGTGGGAGGGATGAAGCATCCCACAGCAATGTTTCTGGCTTGTAAACTGAAGCAGTGGCTCCAGGGGCCTGTCAGGAATGTACTCTATATAAAGCTAATGCTGGTTGGGGTTAGGTTACCAGTGCCCTGCACAGGGGTCAGGAGGGGTCTGGTTGGTTGAACTCTTTGGGGAAAGGCGGGTGGACATCAGGTCCAAATTCTGCTGCCCTTTGAATGTATTTTGACATCTGCATCCTTCTTCCATATGCTGCTTTAACTGCACAAAATGTACTGTTAAAGCAACCATACTGGGTCAGAAGCCCATCCAGCCCCGTGCTGTATCTCCAGCAACAGTCGCAAGCAGATGCCAAAGGAAGGGCAAGTCCATCCACGCCAACTTGCCTGGCTCCATCCCCGGCCGTGCTGCAGATCTACTGTGTAGCCCAGGCAGGTTTCCACACCACACTCTTGCTCTCCCACATCTCCCTTACAGGATGCAGGGCTTCTTGACTTAACTGGAAAATGTCCCATGTGCTGCAGATCCCAGGTCCAGCCCCGGCTCTATGGGATTTCAGCGTGGAAATCTGTGGGAGCCGACGGGATTCCTCAGTCTGAGGTGTGCTGGAGAAGACACCCACTGATGTGAGTGGGTTTAGGACATGCCCTTGACTTTGCAGATCCTGGAAGCACGGAACACACGCTCTTGAAGAGCAGGAGAGCTGCTTGAGCCGGGGCTGACCGTTAGTGGCCTTTCAGCTCCCTCTGCAGATGTAATTAAAGCAATGTTTCCATGCCCAGATCAATTCACTGTGTCTTGGACCTCTTTTCCCCCATGGTGGAGACAGATTAAGTTTATAAATGCCTCTGACAAATCAGCTTGGTGGTTGCTGAGGGATGGGAGGCTCCCCTGCTCTCCATGCGCCCGGCTGGACCAGAAGCTCAGGCTGTTGCCAGCTTTGCTCGGTGCACAGTTGCCTCTTGCCATGCTTTTGGCACCCTGAGGTGCCAGTCGGCAGAAGATGGGTTGTTTCTCCTGCCTAAGTTGCCGGGCCCGGCGAGGCAGGGAGCAGGCAGATGGTGCGGGCAGGGCCTGCTGTCTGCCTGATGCCTTGTGTCAGCTGTGCTTTTGCAAGCCTTCTGCAGCCCTGCCCTTGAAGCGCTGCTCAGATGCTCATGCTGAGATCAGTTCACTGCCGTTAGTGCCAGAATTCGGCATCAGCCCCAAAATCCCCACTCCTTGCCTGATCTGCAGTGGTGACCTCCCTGGGACGCGTCCTGGGGTGGCAGCCCTGCAGTCGCTCGAGGAAGCCATAGCAGAAGTTGCAACCGTTGCCTTCAGCAATGGGGTCTTGTCCCCTGCTCTAGACAGGGATAGCTGCTGTTGGCTGGGATCCGCGTGCCATGATACTTTGGGTCAGGGCTGGGGCTCTTTGCCAGGAGGCCAACTCGTGATGGTAGGTGTTCACAGTGGGTTTGAAGCATGCCCATCCTGCAGAGAACTGGGCTGAGAACTCCACAGTTCATCACATGGGGATGCCTGAGCTTCCTTCAAGCCTGCGGCTGGTTCGACTGCTTGCGCAATGGCTGCGTTTTGAATTTTCTTTCCAAGGAGAGCAAATGGCTATAGAAGGTATGAAGCAGTCGTATATAGAACCCTTCGCCTTCCACAGGAGACATCCTACTTGTTGATAGCCTTCCCCTTCTGCCTCACGCTTTCCTTGACCTAACATAGCCTGAGATGATCCGTACTAAGCCAGACAAATGCATATATCCTGCAGGGGATCCCTAAGGAGGAGTAAAAAGGACAGGGGTATTCAGGGCCCCCTCTCTTAGCAATGTTCTGCTCTGAGAAGGAGGGAAAGAAACACTGGAAATACATCGCAGGGAGGGAAATCAGCTGCTCCGAACGGCGTCCAGCCCTGGCCATCGCATCCAAGAAAATCCAAACAAAGGCTGAGGATCTGGAGAGAGGAGACGAGTGATTCAGGGAAACCTCTTCTGTAAAAGATTAAGCAACCGAAAGAACAAATGGTGAAAGCATACAAAGAAGATGAATTATCCACAGACGGGGAAGTTCTGTTCCTCTGACTGCGGGTACATCGGCAAGTACCTTTAACCACGGAGTTATCAAGCAGTAATTTCAGAGCTCCTCCAAGGCACTACCTACCCCACGGCAAGGACTCAGGCCAGGGAACTCATCAGCACCTGATGTGACACAGGCAGAGGGAGTTCAGCTTGATAAAACTAATTGTAGAGTCCAGGTTCACTCCAGGAGCAAACCCAGACTTTCTAAGAAGCAGTTTTGTGCTTTATAATGAAATCTTTCATGTCCGTTTGGCTCCTGGCTGTCTAAGGTGGTTGCGACCTTGTGGAGTTTGAAAGGGGTTGAAGATGTGGGCTCATCGCAATTTACTTTGATGCGTCTTTTACAGCAAATTCAGCAGAAATACTTCCAGGTTTTCTCCCTTTTAATCTCCTTCTCCTCTCTCCCTGTCTCCACTTTCTGGCCAGAGTTGTCTTGTCGATTTTGATAACATGATCTCTACTGTTTCAATAATGCAGAAAGGAGGAAAAAAGTGCTTTTTTTTGATATTATTTCTTATGCGTATTGCACTGAGATTAAGCTTTGGCTGGAAAACCCTGTCCTCCAGCCTGGATGTACCGTTCATACCTTCTCTGGGATTCACAGGGAGAACTCGCAGCCGGAGAGGGAAATTGCACGGTAATATTGAGGCTGTTAGGAGTTTGATGACCCTGTGCTGATAGATGACACTAAGTACGGGTAATACATCTGAGACTGATATAAAGTCAAATACAGAGAGCCAAATTTTTCATTTTCCAACCCAAAACCTTTAACTCATGATGAGGCGGGGGGGAGACAACCTTTAAAACACTCCCATTGCTCCCATTAAGGTGGAGGTGCTCCTCCGATTGCACGATGTCTTTCGTGACACACAACTGCTTGGAAAACCGGGATAAGTTTTGCCTTAAACTTAACGTGCTTTTAATGATGATCCAGACCCAGGCACAGCCTGTGAGCACGTCACTGCCTGGGTCCTTCGCACCTGGGTCTGGGCTGTCCCAGGTGGAGTATCCCAGGAGGCGAACGAGGCAAAGCTTGGGAAGAAAAGACAAGGAGACAAAAGCCCCAAGCCCTGAGCTTTTTTAGCCTCCTCTTGGATTCTCCATCCTGAGCAGGTCCTGCTTTGAGGCTTATCAATCCCTTTGGGTGCTGAGACCTGCCTTGTTTCAGGACTGAGGCATCCCTGCTCTTATTTTCTGGTTGGTCTTTTTTTCTATAACATATCAGAGCAAAGCCACTCTTAAACCTCAATGATGCTCCTCTAGGAACACTTGTCCTGACTCTCATCTTGTATTTTGCTACACAGGTTTTCTCCGCAGGCTTTGGCAGGCGGAGGGAGGTGCACCCTGGCTGCCACTGGC
Organism: Balaeniceps rex; assembly: GCA_013401315.1. Classification (NCBI taxonomy): domain Eukaryota; kingdom Metazoa; phylum Chordata; class Aves; order Pelecaniformes; family Balaenicipitidae; genus Balaeniceps; species Balaeniceps rex. The sequence continues at coordinate 134,961 of VYZW01028740.1, forward strand.
TTTTCTTTGGGTGAGTTGGTCTCTGGGGACGGACTGAATCTCTCTTATGAAAGCCACAAGAACCTGAGAAAGGGAGGAAGCAACCCGAGCTTGCTCAGATCTGTTTGCAGCATTAACCAGCAGAGATAAAAGGTCGAGAAGGAGAGAAAGGAGGAGTCTGTTCTGCCTGAGATGTTGCTCCAAATGTGCCCGGTTTCACAGATAAATCTATTTTAAAACGTTGTCAAGCATCATTCGGGATAAGGCGAGAGGTTGCAAGTTTGCACCAGGAGCGTGTTTCTCCTCTCAGTCCTCTGCTAGTCCCTGAATCTGCTCCAAGGGCTGAGGGAAGGAGCGTGTTTGGGGCACAGATTTCGCTGCGGTCTGGCAGATGGCGTGGAGACGGCCTTTGCTAACGTGGTTGGATGCAACAGCTTAGCGGGAGGATTACGGGGAGGGTTTCCTTCCCCCCTTTTGAAAGCTGTCACTGTTTCAGCTGCTTTATAACGACTTTGGTCATGAGGGTGCACAGCAGGAAGGGTGGCTTGTCCTTGGTGATGGTGGACACGATCCATTGTAGCCCTAAGCCCACGTGGCTCTTCCTGCCCTGCAGGGACATGGCTGCAGCTTCATGAGTTTTTGCTCTATTTCTTCATTTACCACTTGCAGTTATGGAAATGACACAATCGTTCAGTGAATAACTCCAAACTTTAGGGAAACTGCTTCTCTCCCAGATTCATTCTTTTGCGGCATTTATTATTTGTGAGAGGCAAACCAAAGAGACTTCAGTGCCATAAGAAGTTTCCTCATCTTTTCCCTGGTGTGTACCATGTAAAGTCTCTCCAGAGCTGTTCTCCAGGAATTTTTAAGGTTTATTTAATTTTTTATGAGTTGCTTTTTGTGCTGCTTATTTCAGCTGTAGTGGTTGCACTACCTTGGGGTATAGAAGGTGTGTTGGGTAAGTGTCTCTCGCCCTTGGATCGGGGCTGAAGGCAGCCTGCACTGGTCCCATGTTGACAGAGCTTGTTTTTCCACCTGTCTTCCCCTGGGAAAGCTTCTTTCCCTCCCAGATAAGCTCTGCCTTTACTGGTGGTGCCGAGGGGTTCATCTGTCAGCCACGTCCGTCATCCCAGATGGTCTTTTAGGGTTTGCAACCCCGATGGCTGGGGACGTAAGGACGGGGACCTTGAGCCTGTTTTGATGAGCTGCAAGGAGTGTGAAGGTCGGCTTTGCCATCTCTCAGCATCTCCGCAGCACGCTAAGGAGTTTTCTTTTCTGTTACCATGGGTTATTGCTATTCCACAGTTTGCTAATCCTAATACAACCCAAGGAGCACAGCTCCAGCTTTCATCCTTGCTGCCATCCCCCCTGTCAGAGGAGTGCTAAGGTTTTGTATAAAATTAATTTCTACCAAGGTGATGATGCCACTGGGTTGTTTAGCTTCAGCACAACAGCCTGAAGAAACCGCACATGCACTGAAACCCATCGCCCTGCTGCGGCCCCCAGTTTACCACCGCAGCGAGTTTTTCTTGTTCATGGGGTGCTTTGGAAAGGGCCAGCAAAGGCTCTGCCAGACAGGGGAATTAGCTGTGGTCTTACCCGGAGCATCTTTCTAGAAGGCTTGCACAGGAGGTAGAAATGCTTCATTTCAGGTACTTTCTCCTGATTCTCAGCCAGCTGAAATACAACTACAGCTGTTTTATTGCCATCACCTACAAGTGTGATCGTAACAGCAAGGAAAATACATCTGTCTGTTGTTCACCGGGAAAATTATTGCTCCTAAATGAGCTATCAGCGAAGGCCACAGCTGTGCTCAGAGACAGGCTGGTTGCGTGAAAGCACAAACCTTCGTAGTAGGTTGACACGGTCAAAAGGTTGTGCTCTGCCGTGGACTCTCCTGGTGACCTCAGATAAATCCTTTTGCCACTGCCCAGCTCAGTTCTTGGTTGGCACCCGAGGGTGATGGCACGGCTCTGGCCACAGGGCTTGTGATCAGCTAAACAGCTTAGACTGCCAGACACCTAACCACATCCGTAAATTTGAGCCGTAAATTCCTGGAGCACTTCTCTGAATCGTTTACATTTTTGCGAAGCGTATCAAGCGTATGGACCCTATTTTAATACAGCTGGGCTTGATGGCCAGTTACCACCCCGTGCCCTGTGCCCAAGCACCCCTTGCTGTTGCAGGCAGACGCAGGCAGGATCTCAGCAGTCCCCTCAAGGCCATTTCACCAGCAGCTCTTGTATGAGGGAGCCTGTATGGAAAGGGTAGACCAAGCACACGCTGCGTGGCTTTTCTCCAGGAGACCCCAAAAACATGAGGTTTAAACTGAAATATCACACAATTTCCCAGGTGAGCATCACAAACAGCGTTTCCCCTTCCTTTTTGAGGCCAGCCAGGGCTTTTCCCGCAGAGACAAGGGCCAGATGCTCATGAATATAACTGGACGCTAGGAAGATGATAGCCATGACTGTGTTATTCTCTCCCACCAAGAAGCAGTTGGTTTAAGAGATGCCTCTGGCAGCTGGATGTATTGCTGCTGCCGAGGCTCTGCTGCTGCAATCTCTGCTTTGTATCTCAATAAAGGATCTCTCTGCCTCTTCTCCCTCCATAAAGCACAACCTATATTTAGAGTGTTTAGAGTTGCGTATTTAAGCAGCAGGCTTAATTAAATTCTCCTGGTGAAGAAATCAGCCCCCATTGCCACTTCATGATCCTAACCACGGCCTGCTCTGCTGTAAATACAGCCCGCCCAGAGCTGGTGGGGGACCGGATTCAAATGGGGACCTTCTGCTCTGTCCTTGGAGCAAAGGCATTTGGACCCAAATGGAGGATCCTGGATCAGTGGGAGTGCTGGACTTAACCCAGAGCTGCTGTTCAGGAGGATAAAGCTCTCTTCTTGCCTTGAAGCCTGGACAAAAAAAGAGCCTTTGTCTGGCTGGTTTTTACCAGCATTGGAGTTTAGGAGCAGGGAGGCAAATCTCTGCTCTTTTCTGCAGGATGATTCCCAGAAGATATCATTATACATTTGTTTATTGAATTAAAAAAGAATGTAATCCTCTCCTAGGCCTTCTGCCATTTCGGTATGAGGGCATGCACAAATAATGGAAACACATCTTCTCCAGTTATTTATCTGAAGAGAAATGCTTAATGCATTGCGATATATTCCACTTGAACTGGAGTCCAGTACCCTGCATTCAGTACATTAACTGTAACTCAATTACGCCAGAAGCTGGAGCCCTAATGAAGATGAGGGCCTGCTGGGGCTGCAGGGATCAGCAGGAGAAGATGGGCTTTGTTCCCAGGACCTCAGTCTGAGCAGGGCTCTGTCTCTCTTTTCTACGTGCGAAGAGAGTAGGGCCTGTTGTGATACAAGGGGCGATGGTTTTAAACTAAAAGATGGTGGATTCAGACTAGATATAAGGAAGAGATTTTTTATGTTGAGGGTGGTGAAGCACTGGCACAGGTTGCCCAGAGAGGTGGTGGAGGCCCCATCCCTGGAAACATTCCAGGCCAGGTTGGATGGGGCTGTGAGCAACCTGATGTGGTTAAAGATGTCCCTGCTCACTGCAGGGGGTTGGGCTGGATGGCCTCTAAAGGTCCCTTCCCACCCAAAGCATTCTGTGATTCTATGATTCTATGATTCTATGTAGCAGAAAGGGCATCTCTCTGCCATGCAACATCACATAAAATCTAACAATTGATGGAGGAGTGAGGGAAAAGCTGTAGCATCAGCCTCATGATGTGGGGCAATGAGGCATCCAAAATGCTTCACAGCGGCCAAAATCAGCCTGGGCAAGGGAGCCCAGGTCCATCTGTACAACATGTCCAAAGGTGACTTACCGCGGGGTCATGCAGGAGATCTGCAGAAGAGCAAGGGGCTTGGGGTCTCAAGAGCTCTTGACACAAAAATCCTCTTTTTCAGCTGTGCTGGGGAGCAATCTCCAGACCTACCTTAAGGGCAAGGAGCCCATCTGGCTCGCAGCTCTGTATGCCAACACTGACCGATGTAGTGTAGGGAAAAAATTAATGCATAGAGGAGGAGGAGACCAGAGAAGATCCTGCTAGATGTAAAAGCTGATCTTTGCTCTGACAGCATGACCCAGCCTGTTCGTCTCCTCCCTGGAAATTTGGATTTGAATGCACAGAAAGCATGTGCACATCAGCTATTTTTGTAGCAGAGAGCCAGCAGCCGGCGACTCTTTGCCACCTGCCAGACATCAGACCCGAGAGCAGGCGTTGCACCACGTCAACGTCAAAAGGACCCCGGTGCCCCTTTCTGGATAGGAAACAGCCTGAGCATCTTGCAATTCTCCACCGACCGAAGCCGGAGGGGGAGCTCGTTAATCTGCTGCTGTTGAACGCTGTCGTGCAGCTCAGCTGGTGAGAGCAGGGGTTATCCTCTCCCTTGCTGGTTGCTCTCCTCCACAGATCCCCAGGCAGGACTTGCCAGGCTGATTGAAACACACAGCTCAGACCTAGGGACCGTCCGAAACATCCATGTCACGCTCCGTCCCAGGCCATCATTTACAAGGATGCTACGGTTCCAGTTCTCCAGGCTGGTATTTCAGGCAGGATGCTCTGTCTCCCAGAGCTAATATCGTACAGGGCTAAACGCAGCACCCGCACTCTGCCAAAGCCCCAGAGAGATGCTCTTTTTCAGTGCCTGCTGTCACTGCTCGTATTATTTCTGTAGTCGTAGAAATAATATGCTTTATTGATGACTTTTTATTTCCTGTTGGAACGGCATAAATATGTATACACACATTGTGAATGTATTTCTACAAGCGAAAATTATTGCTAAGCCCCAGCCCAAGGAGGACATTAAAATGAAGCTGCATTTGATTTTAAATAAAGACGTAGAGGGATGACATTCAGCTCCTCTAGGATCTGCCTCTATTTGCATTTTTCATGCGCTTCTAACATCCAAACGCATCATCACGGGACAAACACAGGGACCAAACCTAAACCAAACCTAAACTCTTTAGTGGTGACAAACTGCTGTGCTCTCAGGCTGGGAAACTGTCCCCTAAACGTGGTGCAGAAGGCTCTTGTTTGGCCCCTGTAAGTACTGTGTTAGAGGGGGACGTGGGGCTGTCCTCAGAGCACGTCGTGTCCCTCTTCTTTGGCTGTCAGACCCCTCACCAAGGTTGCCTCTTTTCTGGCCAGAGGGTGGGTGTATTGGATGCTCCTAGAAATGGAGGGGTCAGAGTGGGTGCCCCTGGCATTTACAAGGATGCTCCCCAAGGAGCCGGTTGCTGGACCCTCCCTGCCTGCACCCTACACATGCCCCAGCGCTGCGTTTTGATATCAGCGTGGTTTGACTGGCAAAATGACCCCTCTCGTTCGGCAGAAAGGAGGCCACTGTGCCTTGACAGTGTAATCATGTAAGCCTGTCTGCTTACAGCAAAGAGGGCAGCAAGGAGCATCTTGAAACACTACCCGCCGTCTTCGGAGCCAGCCCGAGCCGTATCCTCCCTTAATGCATCAACGCAACACAGCTGAGGTGTGAGCGTGGCTAAAACACTGGTTAGTAGGGTATGTTGGGGTGGTCCCTGCAGTCTTGCAAGACGCTTGGTCTGGAAGATGAGGAGGATACAGAGATGAATGGCTGGAATTGGCTTCAGGGTATCACCTAGATCAGCCTGCTCTGCTGCCCTGTGGGAGGCTGTCCGTCTGGCTGTCCGTCTGGCTGTCCGTCTGGCTGTCCCTGCTATCTGTTAAAGTTTCTTCTGCAAACTTCCCTACCTTCTCAGTTCACCCGGTTCAGAGCTAACTATCCTTATTTTAGAAACATCCCCTAATGCTCACCCTACCTGGTCGTTGGGGATGTTCCAGTTGCGTCTTTCCCTACTTCCATGGCACAGTTGGAGTAAACCGATGACCTGCTCTTTTCTAGGGCTGGCAAGAGGGACCCCAAGACAGGCTATAGCAATGTCCCCGGCTAATAAACATGTAGAGAAAAGGGAGATAGAGCCCACGTGTGTCCCTTCTCTGTTGTGCAGCTGCCTGGTGTTCACCCCGTCTTGTCTCTGTGGGTTTGGTTTCTTTCTACTCAATGCAATCCTCTTTTTTTATTTTTTTAATTTCACCTTTACTTATTTCAGACAATTCTGCTAGCGTCCTTTTCATTCTGAATTCTAACCCTGTACTTCCCAAGCTGAGCTCCCCTCTTTGGATCACACACAATAATTTTAAAGTGTATTATCATCGTGCTTTTCAAGAGAAGTGTTTGGACTTGGACCAGTTTCCTATGGGACCCCAGATGAGAAATCCTCCCTGTTTTGACAACCAAATGTGAATAAATACTCTTTCAGCAAAATTTTCCCACCAGTTTTGCATCTACCTCACAGGGATTCCCCTAAACTCTAGTTATTTAGGATGCCATGTGAGACCGTGTCAGAAGCTTTGCTAAAGTCAAGATACATCACGTCTGAAGCCCCCCCTCCTTATTCACAAGGCCAGTTACCCTGTCAGAGAAAGAAATTAGATCGATTTGACAGGATTTGTTCTTAACAAATTCACGTTGGCTGGTTTTATCACTTTCTTATCCTTCAGGTGCTTAGAAACTGCTTAATGATTTGTTTGAGGGTTTTTTGGGATATGGAAATCAGGCTGGCTGTGCTTCCAGGCTCTGGGTCTGTCAAACACAGGCGTTATACCTGCCTTCTCCAGTCCTCCAACACATCCCTGCCGGCCCGGACACTGCAAGTCCCCATGGTGGCAAGGCTGAATTTCACCACACTGCGAAGTTGAGCGCGTGCAACTCATCGTGGCAACATAACCCTTCTCCCCTCCTTCTGGCCTATGCTTCTCTCCCTTGTTTGTATCAGTTATGAAAATGTTTTCTCTTTCTCATTAGGAATGAAGAAAAAAAAATATTTCAACCTTCTCTCTCTCCTTCAGCAATGATAATTTGTTTTCCTCTGTCTTCTCATCCTTCTAAGAAGGGCTGAACTTCAGCCATGGCTTAACCTTTGCTCATTGTCCTGGCTTATGAGTGAAAAAAAAAACCAAATAAGGCCATTCCTGTTTTGAAGGATTTGTCTGGTAGGTGGAGACGCCAGCTGGTTGTGTGGCAGGAGGGACAGCAGCAACACGATGTTAAGGATTTGCTCCAGCAGGTTTCTCCACCTCCTCCTTTTCAGTAGCAACAACCATGACATTACTTAGTCCCTTAAGACCTTATGTTTTGGGGAAAATTTGGGGATTTCAGGTCCTACATCACCAACGTAGCTCTCAAGATTTAAATCCGAGTCCAAACTTGCAGCTGCAGAATAAACCTCAGGGCACATTTCCTCCCTGCAGGGCAGTGGGATATGCAAAGCCCCAACTTGCCCAACCTGATGCATCTGTGGGGCACAGCACCAGCCCTGGGCCAATTTGACAGCAGCACCCCTGCTCCTTGCCCCTCTGAGGGGTTAATGAGCTCAAAATCTGCACCACGCTAATGCTTCATCCCCTTGGTGCTGTTGCATCTCCTGATCTTGGCTGCATCCCTTTAGCTCCCCGGTGCTTTAGTCGTGTGTGTGTGAATTATGCTGTTACCTTGTCTGCTTCACAGGGGCGTTGAGGAGGCTGGGTGCATTGGGATCCCTGGATGAAAGAACCCTTAGAAATGCAAAGGAGGAATAGTCCCCATTAGCAAATGCAGCGTGGAAAAGACAACGCAGCAGGAAAAGGCTGGAGTGAAAAAGACAGCGGAGATGAGAGCCGTAGCAGAAACCCCCATCACGGAGCAGATAATGCAGGTGGATATGGCAAGGATAAAGCTGAAATGGGCACTGCCTGTTACAATTCATTAACGCAGCAAAGCCATAACACATCAGCTCTGTGCCAGAAAAAAAAAAATAATTGAATACATTTCATACAAACAAAATGAAAAGTGTCTGAGAGAGCTCAGCCCACCCTGAGCTCCCGCTGCCTCAGCCCACGTGCCTGCGGTTTTCCCGGTGCGGTGACGGGTGACGTGTCCTGATGGGCCCCAGGTTTGCAGCGGTTGCTGGCTCCGATAGCCAGGTGGTGACTGACCTTGGGTTCTTACCTGCAAGTATTGAGGTGCATCGGTCTGGTGTTTGGGGCGATGGGATGGAAAACTGGGGGATGGAGGTTAGGTCACAGCTAAATCTGCCACTTCCTTGGCTCTGGGCAAGTCTGTCCTGTCCCTTGGCTTCTCCAGATGAGATATCTCGTAATGTTAACCAGCTCACAAGGGCGTCAGGAGTGACACCAGCGGTGGCTGTGAGATGGTCTGATAGCCACCGGCGGAGGTCCTTTCTGATCTGCAGAGGAAAGCACCATGGTTTCTCTCCTGCAGATGTGCTACTGCAGATGTGCTGCTGCAGATGTGCTGCTGCAGATGTGCGGTGGAGAGACAAAAGGGACAAATCCTTCAAGGCAGTCGGGACGCTGATCTCTGTTCAGTAAATCCTCCTGGCATGCTCTGGGTGTCAGGTGCTGCTGAATTCTGCTGGATCAATAGAAAAGGGTCCAGCGCTTCATAGGATTCACCCTTTGCATGCTCAGCAAAGTCATACAGGTTGTCCATGACAAAACAAGGACACGAGTCCCAGTCTGCCAAGTCCCATTTCTGCGCCTTAAAATGCTCTTTGCTGCTATGTAAAGATTTCTTATAATCTGTAGCTAAGCACCTCTTTGATGACAGCATTCGATTCTGCTTTTCTTTGCAGCTCATCCAACACTGTAAAATGGCCTTTATCACACTTGGATATCTCTTGTTAATAAAGTGCCAGGAATTCATTAAGCACAAGGACTGAATGGGGTCAGGATGACAAGGAGAAACTCCACCACAAGAGGAAGCCGAGAGGCTGAACCTTGGCAGCACAGCTCGCAGCGAGCAGCAAGCATCGCCTGCGGAGAGACGGAGCATCGCTCGGGGCCGCTGGGAAGGATGCGGGATCCTTTAGACTCTTCAAGAGCGTGAGCTGTTGCAAGCAAGCTGAAGGCTGGATTTTAGTGCTCCACAGCTGGGGGGATTTGTAGGGAAATGCTCACACAGCTTTGGCCTTCTGTAAATGTTTTCTAGGTTTGAAAGGGTAGGCTGGGCAGGGGGCAGTGGGAATAGCGATGCGCTGCACATCTGTAGCACGTGTTACGTTCCCAGGAGTGGATGGTTACGCATCTCCTTGTAAAATTAAAGTGTGTCTCTTTTAAAGAGCAAAACTAAACCAGTCTAATCCTGAAGCAACAGCGGTGACAGCCGCTTTCCAGCTCCATGCACAGACTGTCTTGCTGGAGCCATTTCCAAATACATCCCCCTCTCTGTCCCCGCCACCCCAGGCTTTCCCCTGCAGAGCCTCCGTGGCTCTCCGGAGCCTGCTCACTCCCACTCAATTCACCCACTTCACAAAGCAGCTGCCAGCTCCTGTGAACCAATCCCCAGAGCAGAGCAAGGAAATCGAGGCCGGGATACCTATTCTCACCGCTGTTTTCAGGCTTTTGGCAGCTGCACGATGCTGCTGCCGTCCAGTTGTCCAAAAGACCTTCGCAATAAATATCACCGAAGCCATTTTAGCTACAGGCATAATTAAAAAGTTCATTGCTTGCACACGATGACTGCTGTCTGATTCCACAGTCACTGCAGTGTTGTATTAAGTTTGAAATCAAGAATAATTTTGCGGTAGTTTGTGATTTCAAAGAGGAATTGGTTTTGCTTTGAAGGATGAGACTCAGGCTGCCTCAAGAGCAGTTAAGGAACTGCCAGCCCTAGAAGTTTTTAAGAACTGGTTAAGCAGCCCTTCAGATCTATGATTTATACCTTGGTTGAGCTGCTCTTTCAAGAATAAGAACAAAAAGTCTAAAGCAAGTTTGCTAACTAAATTTCTCAGACCAGAAACCTCCAGGGACTGTTATAAAAATGGACAATTTCATGATAGAACTAGCCAGCCACGCACAGCACCATCCTTAACATTAACATTTTTAAATGCAATGTAAAACTCTGGGTGTCTCAGGTTTGGGGCATTCAGCATTTTCTAGGAATTGAAATCCTGTCAGGTTGGGCTGCAATAATCTGAATTTTTCCAGTCCACTTCAGAGACTCCTGGGAGTTATCCCATCCCATCCCATCCCATCCCATCCCATCCCATCCCTGCAGTTAGTGGCTTTATGGCATCATGCCAAGGCAGAGGATAAACCAAGTCAACAAATCTGAGTTAACAAATTAACATGGATTTGTCGAAAGAGCTTGAAAGAGACATCAGAAAAGGCTGATAGAAAGAATAAAAGAGAAAAACCTCCAAAACAAATCAACGGCCTCAAAGCTGAGTAAATCGCTTCTCCTACCACATGACCAAATTATCTCCTAATAGCTCCACAAACCTTAGGAATGGAGTGAAATCACAGCCAAGCACTCCGGTGCGGGAGCACACTGTGCTGCTTAATGAATCCCTGTTGTTCTTTACCTGCTTTGCTCCTGGGCCGCTGTGCTGACATGTTCCTGACGGTTGAAGACAGGCTTCTGTATTAAACCTGCTGGAAGGTGCGGATGCACCCACAGGGGCTGCAAATAGTTTGTAAATCACTCTAGAGAGGGGTAGCGGTAGGGGCCAGTTGTCTTTCTTCCATCTGCCTTTCCGAGCTTCATCTACACAGGCAAACGGGACAGGGACAGGGACAGGGACAGGGACAGGGCATTTCTTGAGCATGACCTGTCAATGAGCAGACTTTAGAATTGTCAGCATGCTCCCTGGCATGATACCGGCCAACTTGTGTGCCAACAAGTGCCAACAAGTGCTGTCCCAGGTGATGTTTGGGCACAGCTTGCGAATGGTTCAAGATGGGAGCCTTATCTTCCGAAACAGGGACATCTGTTTGCTGGCAATGCAAATGTTTGCTGGGAACACTAGTGGGGCTATTTAGCTATTTTTTATATATATATGTGTGTGTATATATATATATATATATATAAAAAAGCAATTTAGCAGCATAGACAGCCCTGTTCAAGGGCACAGGCTCATGCCTGAGCGTTGCCCAATTTGCTCGTGTAAATGTACTCATAGGTTATTTACGCTTACCTACGCTGCAGACATTGTAAAGGAAACTCCATCTCTTCCACTGCCTCTGCAAAGAGCCCTTTGGTGGTGCTACATGTCCAGCACAGCTCTTGTGAAATCTATTTCTGGGGTCCAAATCCAGGATTAGCAGAACTAATGGAAGTGTGTCACTAGACCATAGTAGCCTTTACACTGGGTAGTTTGCCCCATATAAATCATAGAATCACAGAATCATTTGGTTGGAAAAGACCTTTAAGATCATTGAGTCCAACCGTCCCTGCCCACCACTAAACCATGTCCCTAAGCGCCTCGTCTGCCCGGCTTTTAAATACCTCCAGGGATGGGGACTCCACCACTTCCCTGGGCAGCCTGGTCCAGTGCTTGACAACCCTCTCCGTGAAGAAGTTTTTCCTAATATCCAATCTAAACGTCCCTTGGCGCAACTTGAGGCCATTGCCTCTCGTCCTATTACTAGCTAAATGGGAGAAGCTTTCTCTGGTTGCCTAAGGCAGAGCAGTGGCAGTCGTAGCTGTACCAAGTGCTGCAGTACCGTGAGGTCCTGGCTGGTTTGAAGCCCCCGGGGGCCTTGGTGTAGTGGGAACATGGTGCTCAGCCTTCATCCATGGTCTCTGCTCTCCCCATCGAGCTGCCTTTCATGATGTGATTGCTGTCCCTGAGAGGCTAAGCTAGAAAGTCCTTCAGATCAGTCTCCTGCAGATCACTTGGCAGCAAACGGACAGTAGCTTCTGCTCACTCTGAAAGTGGATCTGAGCTCCTGCCTGCAGCAGGACTTGTATGTTCTGTATTTTATTCCATGCCCAGCATCTGAAAGCCATCAGCATCCCTGTGAGCCTTCCCTTGCCCACGCGCTGCCAGCGCTGCTTCTGAACCAAGTGCCATGGTGGCAGTGCAGGCGAAGAGCTGTCCCCAGAGGATATCGCTTCTGCCTTCTCTGTTGAGTGAAGGTAAAATATAATCTCTGTTGCTGTGTTGTGAGGAGAGTAAGAAGGATTCTGCCGGTCTGGATACTCTCATTAATGAGATTTGGTTCAGTTCCCTCGTCTTGGCTCTGAGCTGCGCATTAGTTCACGATCAAGCGCCGCACCAGAGAAGGCTGATGTTTTCCCTTCCCTCCTGCCAGGTGGGGGAAAGCAATGCAAGAGGGTTTGGAAAACCACTGCTGAGTGATCTTGTTCTTAATTGTGCTCCGCGGGCTGGATTCATAAAAGCAGGATGACACATCAGGTTGCTCCTGCTTGGTTTTTTTTGCTGACTTCATTTAGAAGCAGGGGCTCCAATCTTTGTGCTGAAGAAACATCGCTTGTTGCAGTTGCTGCTGCGGGCGGTGAGCGTTTCAGGCACAGGGGAGGGAGGGAATAGTGGAAAACCAAACCCAGACACAGGGTGGCTTTTATTCACGCAGTGAACAAATAGCAAAGGCAGGAACCGGGACTCATGTGCTGTGTGTAAGACCCACAGCTGCCCGGCTCCGGAGATCACAGCATCTGGCGCCGCTGCAAAGCTCAGCCTCTTGGTATTGTGCACCCCAAAAGGGATGAAGGGCTTTGGCTTCCCAGAGGCTCAGTAGCAGCAAGTAAAAATGTGCCAGCCTGCAACGCGCTCAGCCAGAAGTCCCTGGGCACAGACATCCAGGTCTTGTTCATCCTTGTGAATGAATCTGCTGCTATGACCTGACCAGCGCATGTTTCTCACCCGCACAACCAGGGCAGCAAATCTCAGGGTATATCCAGTTGTACGAGTGTTTGGGTCATCGTTTATTCCTAGCCCTTTTCCATCCCCCCATTAAAAATGCGTCTACAGGTGCTGTCTTGTTCAACACCAAAGCACGGGCATTAGAATCATAGATTCTATGTTGGTTTTCCTGGAGCTTCTTTGTGCTTTGAGTCCATCCACACCGCAGTTTGATGTTTGTCCTCCAAAACGCGATGCTGCGCCACTGGCAGGCAGCTTCTGCGCCATCTGCGATAGCGCTGAAAGGAAGGAGTGAAATCTGAATCCAGAGCTGAAATGCATTTGTCACTGTGAGGAAACTCGGTCTTATTTCCTCCATCCCACAAGTCTTTAGCCTCAACCTTCACCCCAGACGTGCATCAAAGAACATCTCTGTCCTGCCATGGGTCTCATACCTTGGGAGCAGGTCTGGCTCAGTTGCAGAACAGCATCCATGTGCATTTTAACCTGCAGAAGAGCGGCAGGTCACAGCCTGAGATGTTCAGCACCTTTGTGGTTGCTCGACCGGCTGCACGGACCTGCCCTGCACCCTGGTGTCTTTCTGCGGCCGTCCCAGGCAGGGTCCCATGCTGCACCTTCTCTGCTCGCTTCCCTGAGCTGTGCCGACAAGCATCGATGTGGCTTGTGATTGTGGATAGCTGTTGACTCTGACATTTCCTCAGCCATTCATTACAGAATATGTTATGCCAGCCGGCTGCTCTCCGCACTATGAAAACGTACACTTTTCCTACAAATTGCTTTCCCAGGAGGCTTCTTATGAATATGCATTTTCCCTGCTCCCCTGACTTAGGAGGGAGGATATCTCTATCCGTCCCTTCCCAGACCTCTTGTTAATGCTTTTTCTGATAACTCCGTTGCTAATATGCAGTCAGCGGTGCAGGCCGACACGTATGCAGGAGTTAGGGACAATTTGCATCCTGCCTAATTTATCGCTGCGCTGATGGGGAAGCCAGTCCCCATAGGGCTGTGCTCTTTATTCATAGAATCATAGAATCATAGAATCCTAGAGTGCTTTGGGTGGGAAGGGACCTGCAGAGGCCATCCAGTCCAACCCCCTGCAGGGAGCAGGGACCTCTTTAACCAGATCAGGTTGCTCACAGCCCCGTCCAACCTGACCTGCAATGTTTCCAGGGATGGGGCCTCCACCACCTCTCTGGGCAACCCCTGCCAGTGCTTCACCACCCTCAGTGGAAAACATTTCTTCCTTCTATCCAGCCTAAATCTCCCCTCCTTTAGTTTAAACCCATCACCCCTTGTCCTGTCACCACAGGCCTTGCTAAAAAGCCTGTCCCCATCTTTCCTCGAGGCCCCCTTGAAGCACTGCAAGGCCGCACTAAGGTCTCCCCGGGGCCTTCTCTTCTCCAGGCTGAACAGCCCCAACTCTCTCAGCCTGGCCTCGTAGCAGAGGGGCTCCAGCCCTCGGAGCATTTTTGTGGCCTCCTCTGGCCCCGCTCCAACAGCTCCATGTCCTCCTTGTGCTGAGGGCTCCAGAGCTGGATGCAGGGCTCCAGTGGGGTCTCACCAGAGCAGAGCAGAGGGGCAGAATCCCCTCCCTTGATCTGCTGATGGGTGGGCTGGGGGACAACCGGTATGTGCCGAATGCAATCTGAAATGTTCTCCTGGGGAACAGACGGTTTCATGCTAAGTGCAAAATTCCAAAGAAACAATAAAAATATTTGACAGTATTATAGAAACCTGAAACCCAGCTTGGCACTTAACTCTTAACTTTAACTCTGTCTTTGCTGCATACGGTTTTGGGGCTGTGGGCAAATCATGTGGTGTCTCTGCCTCCTTCCTCCTCGCCCTGCTGCAGGCGATGGAAGCACATCTGCCACTGCAGCCAAGGCGTCCAGGCATCGTGGTCACCTGAGAGCAGACTGGGAAGTCAGGATTTCCATTTATTCACAGAAACAAATATTAAGGAGGAACACTGTGTGAATTCTAGATGAAAACACATATGTTGTCATCAGGAGGGAAAACTTGGCATTTTTTACATGTTGTGTTTTAACTTAAGCACCTTGAGAGCCCCTGGCTGGGCTGAATGTTGAAACAAGGAGCCAGAGCACCCACAGGCCTACGCTGGGCTTTTAACCTCTCCCCTCTGCTGCCGTACAGGGTGGGTTGCTACAGCTCTGCTGGCGGTGGGGAATTTGCTAGGCTGTGTGAAATGCCAGTGAATGCAAGGGTTGGTGATTCTTTTTTTCTACCCTTTGCTTGCTGGACTCCATGCCCGCAATGAAATCGAGCCCTCTGCTTACTGCCCTCAGCAAGTGAGCAATCCTGCCCGGTGCTGAGCTGCAAACGGCGGTGCGGGGCAGAGGATGGGTGCACGCTTGTTTCAAAAGGGACTGGAAGTATTTGGCACCTTCAGAGAGTCAGGTGGTGATGTGCAGCGGGAGATAAAGAGAAATGATTCCCATCCATTTGTGTTTCTGGAGGACCAATGCCTCCAGAGAGGCTGAGCCAGGGCAGGAGCACAAGAACCTCCTCTCCGTTTGCAAAAGGGGTTTGGACTTTAACGACGAGGCACCATGTGCCTGTCCATGGAGGTTGAACATCTGCACAGACTGATGCAGCTCCCCGTGCTGCCAAAGACCTGGTTATAAAGCATGTTTCTAGCTGCATTATCATTATTTATACATTTGCTGAAGAAACAGAGATGATCTCGCCTGCAAACGGCTTAAAGAACGTGTTTTATTTTAGAGGAGGCAGGGACATAAATAGCCCCCATTATGTTGAGGTGCTGTAAGTAGGGCTGAGATAAGGCTTGCATGGAGCTGATTTTTCTGGAGAGTTTGTGCAGAGATCAATTACGTTCCTGTTTTCTTAAAAAACCACAATAAATTGTGGCCTGGGGTGTGATTTGGCTCTGTTCCTAAAACTGTTTATATCCAAGGACACAAGAGGCCCCTAAGTATGTAACAGCTTGAAACCTAAGTATGCGGGTCTGCTCTCGTTAGCTGCGGAGGGCTGCGTCTAGGAGGGTGTTCAAAGACAAGGAGAAAATGTCGGGTTTAGGGGACCGTGACAACTCGCAGTGTGGCAATCACGGACGGGGACTTACCCATGCTCGGTGCTGTACAAACACAGAGCAAACCCAGCACCTCTGCCTCAGGATTTGCCGTATCCAGCCAAAACCAGCGCACCGATGGCACTGATGTCTTTTCCTCTGCCTTTGCTGGTTGATGTCTCCTGAAAAGTGCAAAATGCTTGGGAATTTGATGGTATGAAGAGTCCTCCTGGGTCAGCCGGCGCAGGTACCCCTCCATGCTGGGGTTTCTGTCCGTGTGGGATGTCTCTCTGCCTCTCAGCCGGTCTGGGGAAGTCAGTGAACTGAAATGGGTACAGACTATTGAGAAATTTGGGGTGAAAGTTTGTAAGAAGTTGAGAAGCTTTGCTGAGCTGGATCAAAAATGCACCTACCCCCAGTACCCTGAGTCCAGTATGGCCACAGGTGAGGGTAGGGAACAAGCTCAGAACACGACGAATTCAGCCAGAAACCATCCAGTAAAGGCATGAACTGAGTGGGGCTTCCAGATGCTGCAGGATTAATGAGACTTGCCTGTTCTCAGCCCTCAGCTGTGATGGCTGAAGGGGGTCAGCATTGCACGGGAGCAGAAAGAAATTTCATCCTGGGTCAGACAGGACCAGCCAGTCACCAAATCATCCCTGATCCCAACCAAAGTGTCCAGATATGAATAAATGTCACCCATCCCAGATAACCTCTCACCACTCTTCACCCCTACGCATAGAGAAACGTAAGATATAGCACTGAATTTTTCAACTAAATCTCTTTTCTACTAGTTTTCATAATCCCGAGATCATTGCCATGTTTAGCGCTGGGATGAAATGCTGCAGAGCACAGTGCCCGATACAGCGCGCAAATACAAATGAACGCATGCAGAAGGCAGAGCCTGGGGAAAGTTAACAATTTCATTAAATTACCTTTAAAAGCTATGCTATTTGTCAGGTGTCAGCAGCACGCTAACATTAGTGGTGACGTGAACGGTAATGATGGCCTGATCCTGTGGTGGGAGCCGCGTTATTTTTAGCCTGATTAGTCCTACTTTAGATTTTAACCTAGTTACCAGATGTAGATAAAAACAAAACGAACGTGATCTGGTCCCTGCAGCATGATGTCCTCGGGCTCAGGCACAGGCTGCTTTCAAGAGCAAATGAAATGTAATGAACAGCGTACAAGAGAGGATGCAAGAAGATTGGATTTGTTTTAATGGTTTTCTATAAATAACCCTGTCTGGCTGCTAAATGCAAGCAATCATTTTTGCGCTGGCCCCCAAAAGCTTCAAATGGCCCCTTCTACCCAGGGCAGAGGCCATACCTAGGGATCAGGCGGTGCTGACATGTGCCACGGGAGCGTCGACCTATTCCTGTGCTGTTTGGGGCTGTTCCTACTGGGCTTTGGGTTCGGGTGACTAATTGCGTGATGACAGTTTGGAGCACGCATAACTTGAGGGACTTTGGTGGTTCCCTAAGGATTTCTGGGCTTTTTCATTTAGCCTTGTGCTTGTATCTCTTGACTGAAGGCTGTGTTGATGCCTCTCGCTACAGCAGGTCAGAGGATGCCCAGCACGGTGTTCGCACCCCGGCAGCTTCCGGAAACATCACCTGGGAACACTTCCCTTGCTCATCCCGAGGGGATCACTGCTGGCCGCCCTAACGGGGTCTAAAGACTGCAGCAGATGTGATCTGGCTGCCCTAACGCCAAGTAAAAAGCAAAACGCTCCTTGGAACTCCGGAAAGAAAAGGCTGTATCCATCACCCTGCTGCTCCTTACGCTATCAGACAGAGGCTGTCACGGCTGATAAACATTTCCTCCCAGCACAGGGCCCTGACAA
Source organism: Balaeniceps rex (assembly GCA_013401315.1). Classification (NCBI taxonomy): domain Eukaryota; kingdom Metazoa; phylum Chordata; class Aves; order Pelecaniformes; family Balaenicipitidae; genus Balaeniceps; species Balaeniceps rex. Next base: position 152,560 of record VYZW01028740.1, read on the forward strand.
GACTGTTGAGTGATTTTTGCTGCATCCATTGAAGACGGTTCTGCCGAGTGTTGCCCACCTTGAGCCTGCACCCGAGACCCCTGCCTGGCTGGGAGCTGGGCTTTGCCGCTCACCCAAAGGGCAATGCAGACAATTCGTGTGAAAGGACAGAGCAGGGACATGTCCCCATGCCCCCATCCCTCCGGAGGGATGGCTGGGAGGAGCACAGTGGAGAGAAGATCCTACCCATTAGACCAAATTTAAAAAAACCAGCTGAATAGCAAATGTCTACCTGTCTGCAGAGCAGGGGAATCTCTGCTTGGCTCTGTTCCCGCTCAGGATGACCCTGTATCTTGCCTTGCCTCTCCCTGCCTCAGTTTCCTTATCTGTTAAAAGGATTTCACAGCACTTTCAGGAATATGGGATAAGGAAAGAAATTACTTAATGTCCTATAGTAGGAGCTGGACAACATGTATGAGTTGACTTTTACAGGAGGGTCTGCAATAAAACTCTGCCACCAAAAAGCTGTAAATATTTTCGCTTTTCATATAGAAGAATAAAACCGGCTGCAAAAAGACCATCAGCTGCTGCAATGGGACCACATTTCCTCCAGGTTTTGGTCCCTTCTCTCTGCCTTGTGGCCCTTTCCATTAGCAGAAAGGAGGGAGGTAGGAGAGGAGTGAGCGCGAGGATGCACGGGTGGGAATGTTTTGGTTTATTTTCACACATGCTCTCAGATATGGTAATTAAAAGAACACGCATTCCCAACGTTTTTCTTCAGGGAAAAAAAAAATGTTTTTCATTAGAAAAAGCCAACTTTGATCGAAAACTTCCCTCTAGTTCACATCATCGCTCCTGCCTGCCCAGTGTGTTTGCATTTGGGGAACAGCATCACTTCTGCTTTTTTTTTTCCCACGTAACCACTTCTTTCCCCTTAGAAACGGCCAGATGGCATCAAAGCGGCTGCTCCGCTGGCCGGCGGCTGGGCTGCAACGGGGCTGGTACCAACGGCTTCCAAAAGGGACGTAAAATGCAGCGCTGCACCCGTTACGCCAGGCAGATGGGGAACGTTGTCCCCCATCCTCCTCATTAAGCTTCATCCCCGTTGCTACAGGCTTGTTCTCCCAGAAGAAAGGTGGTGACGTGACTTGAATCGGCTATTGTGCCGTGGGATAAGCTCCTAATGAAGGGAGGAGATAGTTTTCATGTGAAGATGCAGGCCAGGCAAACCCTGCCTTGACCTGGTGACTCGTGTGCAGAACCACTTCTTGCACTGAACTCATTAGGAATTAATTAGCTCTGATGAGGAAAACACCTTTGTTTCTTGTCATTGAAGAAAAGCCTAGGAGCTGGGTCACAGAAAGCCCTGAGGCACAAGGTTCAATATCCATAATGTTGCTTCTGGACTGTGTTTTTCTTCTTCTTGACATTTTTCTTCTTACTCATTGAGTAGTAAGTGACCTATTAAATTCGCTTTGAAATTAATAATAAGATCACGACTCTAATGCTGTCCGCCTCGCCAGCATCAGCCTTGGCACTGATGGGATCTGTGCTGTTCGTTCTCTCTTCTTATCAAATGCAAGAGGCAAAAAAAAAAAAAAAAGAAAGGAAAAGAAAAGCAAGAAACTTTTAAATTTAAACTCCATGAAAGTAGTTGTGTTCAGGACTGAAATCTCCCTGCGTGCTACCGGACACCGTGGAAATGTTCCTGACATCCAAACTCCAGCAGCAGTGGGAACATTCACTGCAGATTTAGGCTGTGATTTTTCACTCCCCTTGAATGTTAATGGCTCTTGGGCACATCTTTCTTTCGGGATCTTTTAATCCTGGCCTGAATGAGGATGTGCTGGGTGTTGGCTGGCTGGGTTTCAGAGTTTCCTCGCAGGTGGTGGCTCTGTGCCCTGGGTGGAGCAGCGCAGGTAGGGCTGGGTAACGGGGTATAAATGGCCAGAGCTGATAGGAGTCATAGAATCACAGAACAGTTTGGGTGGGAAGGGACCTTCAGAGCCCATCCAGACCAACCCCAATGAGCAGGGACATCTTTAACCAGATCAGGTTGCTCACAGCCCCGTCCAACCTGACCTGGAATGTTTCCAGGGATGGGGCCTCCACCACCTCTCTGGGCAACCCCTGCCAGTGCTTCACCACCCTCAGTGTAAAACATTTCTTCCTTATATCCAGCCTAAATCTGCCCTCCTTTAGTTTAAAACCATCACCCCTTGTCCTATCGCTACAGGCCCTATTAAAAAGTCTGTCCCCAAGAGTCCTCCGGGCACCACCCTGCCCTGTGTGGATTGTCTCCCTGCTCTCTCCACAGATTGAGCCTCAGGGTCTCCTGCAAAAAGAAAACACTGGACAAGGCTGTTAAGAAACTAGAGGTCATTTATATTTTTTTAATGTTTTCTCAGAGGATCTGGGCACCACCAGCTGCTGTGGCTGGGGTTCCCCGGCCTGACTGATCCAACCTGTGGTGCCTGGGAGATCTCACAAAGACACACAAACATGCTCCAGTTATGGTTACATAAATTTTCCTGAATTATTTACCGACTGAGGACTGCAGCTCTCCCTGGAGCAGAGAGCAGAGCCCTCCTGGTGCACGAGAGGAGGCTTCCCGCTGAGCTTGCTGGGCCTGTGCCTGCCTGGCCTTCCCCACCATGCGGTGTAAGTGCTCCCTGGTGCACAGATACCTCTCCTTTTGGAAGGGAAGTCCAGAGAGACAGAGAAATGGGCACCCCTTGAAGGCATTGCACATCCCCATGGCTTCCTGAGTGTTGGTTCGAGGGGTTTATGCTGCACTAGACAGGGAGAAGCTGCATCTCCCTTTGCTCCTGCTGGTGCCGGCAGAAATTCAGGAGCAGCTGTGGAGCCTGTGGTTGCAGGATTTAAGCCGGGGCTTAAGGTTCAGAAAACACCGAGTTCCCTCACCCTGAACATCCCTGCAGGGTTCAGAGAGGACCCTGATTTTAGTGGTAGGAGATGGTGAGCAACATGCAGCACCTCGTGGAGCAGAAGCTGCCTACCCCAGCTCCCTTTGCCTTCCCCTTGGACCAGGCCGTCTCCCTTCCCCTTCCCTCAACTACCTTCAACCTTTGCAGTCCGGGAGCTTCTATGGGTGTGAGCTTCCAGCAGCAGGACCTTCCCCTGGGGCTCCACTGGTTACAGGCAGAGCAGATGTTCACAGAATTCTCAGAAATGGGCTATTCCACCTCTTTTTAAATTTTCTCTTATTTACGAGCGATTTCAAGCACCACTGGTTAAGTTATCTGGGGAAAGGGGAAGAAAAAAAGATGGTTTAGAAGGAGAAACCCTGCAGATTCATCTAGTTCATCATTTTCTCAGAGACTGACAGCTAATTTATGTCCAGGCAGAGTGTTGAGATGTTGCCAGGGCAACTCACCTTTCTCACGAAGGCTGCAACCTTAGAGACGGAGCTGAAAAAAGGAAGACAGGGAAGGATTCTGCAAAGTTTTGGAGCGGCTGAGCTGTGTTGTCTATGTACTTTCATTGCTGGAACAATCAGGGGCTGATCTTTGGATTATTTGTCAAAGCCAGAGGAAGGACAGAGTAAAGATCCTTATCTGGGCTGAGATACAGCAGACATCGGTAGGTCCAGATATCAAGCACCGCAGTCAGCCTGGATTCGCACGAATGAGGTTGCAAGCAGCGGATCACAGGGCGGCTGTTAGACTGCATCTTATCTTGGCCACTTTGTGCAGGACCCATCAGAAATACAGGCTCCAGGTTTCCTTGCAAGGAAGCCCCGGTGTAAGAGATGAGATGCTTTAAGTCAGTAAAATGCTTCTGGAAAGTGACAATAGTAATCTCGGTAAAAGCCATATTCATTAGTGCAAAGGAATTCCCCCGAGACTGCACAAACCCAGAATAACTAAAGAGCTTAAAGTATTTGTGAGAGGCTACAGGTGAATTTCGATGGACGGGGCAGAAATGATGCAGTGGTGCTGGCCAGCTCTGCAGTTACTGTGCTGCTCTCAAGCCTTCGGTGATTTTTTTATCGCAAGAACATTACAAAATGGGTTGGGAAATCTGACACAGGTAGGAATACGAAGCAGCTGCCTGTGGGAGGAAGAAGGAGATGGCAACTTCCATTTCTGTGGCTCTCCACCACTTTTTCCTTCCTCCAGCTTGTAAGGATTTTGAAAGACATTTCCTGCATAGGTAGGAATCGCAGTCTGGACACGGGGGTTTTCTAAGCATCAGGGATTTCCCTCTGTGTCTCAGTTTCCCACCTTGTATATGCTGATATTTGGCCAGTGCTGGGTGAGTCATGGAATAGAAACGTCCCGTTCCCCAGCAGTGACCAGATGTGCGGGGAGCCTCGTGCAGGCATGGAGCTAAAGCCAGGCTCCTGCTGCCGTAAGGGGAAGGCCAAGTTCAATCCCCTGACAGGCCTCCCTGCGGCGTGAACACGTCATTTCTAGAGTGCACGCTGCTTGCGTTTCTCTCCTTCCCATCCATGCTTATATCACTAAGGTGCCCTGTGCCAGGAATGAAAACCAGCTGGAAAATAACCCCAATAAAATTTTTCCAAAGCTTTCTTAAAATAGTTTTGCTCCTGCACGTGTGATGTTTGCAACGTGGAAATAAAGGTGTTGTGGGCATTTGTTGGGCCACACGTTCATGGCCCTTTAGTAGTGATCTCCCTAACTCCGGGTATACGAGCTGCCTCTGCCTACGCACGCTCAGTGCTGCCCCAGCGGAGCGCAGCGAGGTGGGAGCCCTCATTTTCTCTCTCTGCGTTATCCATCCCCTTGATCCACCTCCTGCCTCTGCTGGGAACCCGCAGCTGTTTCCGTGCATCCCTGGAAAGACGAAACCGGCCAGCATGGAAATGGGCAGAGGCAGCCGCAGCCGAGCGGAGAACTTGTTGCTGCTTTCGTGAGTGCGGGAGAAAAGACAAGGGAGGAAATTGGGGTGGCAGAGGTAGGATGGGATGAAAATGCATGGAAAAGGTCAGCAAAGAAAGGACCCTTAGGGTCTATGTCCCTTTTTCTTTTTTTTCCTGGGCTTGGGAGATCTCAGCTGTCTGGATTGCTTCTGTTCCTGGAGAGGCAAACTCACCTGCAGGTCACTGTTGAGATTAAAATATTGGGCAGATCCTCGAAGGACAGAGGAGCCATTTCTGTCTCTCAGCTGGAGAAAAGGAGCAGGAGAAAAAACAGCCCAGGAGCTGGAAAACCTGCTGGTAAATACTAATTGTTCCTCCACCTTTTACTCCTCTGCTTTTGAACTTCAGTCTTGGTCTTTTGTTAATAAACTAGGCGAGTATCAGCCCGGAGCAGCACCGTGAGCAGTACAACAGACACGGGGGCCTCGTGAGATCCATCCCTGGGCTTGGCAGTGATTCACCCGGTGACCTCTGCAGAGACATTTCACCTCTCTGCCCTCCAGGCTTGCCAAGCCCGGTGATGGATTTCAGTTCCTGAGAAAGCTGCGGGGACGAAATGATGTTTGCAAGGAGTCTCTAGTATGCAAAAGCAAGTTGTTTCTTTGCTGGGGTGTGTGTGGGAAATCATAACCCTGCTCTGACCTTCTTTCCAGCCCTTCTACAGGGTCATCTTGGAGTTCATGCCCCTGTGCAGCTTCCCACATCCTCTGGTGTTTAGAAGGAGCATTTTGAGTTCACACTTGCCCCGGGTGCCGAGCTGTGTTTCACCCTGTAACCTTTAAGCAAGGCTCTGCCTTTCCACAGCATTCGGTTTCTTTGCTTATAAAACCGGGGGCAAAGATTTGTGAAGGTGGGGATGGATTTCCAGCACCTCCGGTGATGTGGGAAAGCTTCCCCCTACGGAGCTAGGACTTCCCGATTTCATCAATATCCTTGCAAAGATAAGGATCTATTAATGACAGTAATAAGTCGCACATAAAGACTCAGCGAGAGCAGTGAGTTAATGTTTCAACTCTCTTCTTTACAGCAGAAAACTCTCCGGAGGCCATTCAGAGCTAACTGGTGGGAACTGGGGTGACTCTGCACTTCAAACTGATCCGTTTCCTATTGGAAAATGCAGGGTTGCTTCTATTTCTTTTTTTTTTTAATAAAATCTTGCATCACTGATTTCAGTGATATTTTCTGGAGAAATTGAAAACTCTGATGTTCTCATTTCAAATAAATTACATCTTTTTTTTAAAAAAAATCATTAAATATAGGCTTCTATGTGATTGTTGAATGTAAAGGTTAATATTCAGGTGTATATTTACAAATCTGAATATATAAATATAGAATGGCATCCATCTCACAGGGACTTTTAATATTGACATTTTATATGTGAGCACAGCCTCGCAGTGACAGGACTGAAGACATTTAATCTAGTCACAGCTACGACGTAGGATCTGCTCTGCAGAAACCCTTCCTAGCAGATATTTGTATAACCGTTCCTAAAAACCTCTAGAAACTGAGATTTTGCAATCAGTCAGCTGCACAACCTGTTTCAGTCCATTATTACTATTAGAAAGGCTCTCATGATGCCTATCTAAATATTCCTTGATGAAGGTGAACGCATTATTTCTTGTCTTGTCTCCAAAGTTGATGGGCGATGGCTCACTCCTTTCCTTTCATCATTTTCCTTTTATGTATTTGCAGATGGTTATCGTGTTCCTCTTGGTCAATTTTCCCTTGATTAGACAGCCCCATCTTGTCCTGTCCTTCCCTAAGTTGGGTTTTCTTGCTCCTGTCCTCAGGATGTCTACATCCTCTCTGGGTCCATCCATGAACTCTCAACTTCAGCTGAGACCTTTCTGGGCTGAACAAATCAAGAAGGTTCCTCCCATATCTTCCTACAACTCTCCTGTATATACCAGGACATCATTTTCTGTTGATGCTGACTCCATTTAATCCACCGTCGCTCCCTGGTTCTCTTCCGCAGAGCAGGAACTAGCCATTTCCTTCCTGAGATAGTATTTCAATTATTATAGTATGTAAGTATTATAGTATTTCAATTATTAATGCACCGTCCTTAACTAATCGTGTACGCCAGCATTTGTAGCTTCCGCCGCACCTAACCTAAATACTCTCCAGTTCATAATCAAAGTCAGCAATGAACACATCAAATAGCACCAGGTCCGAGGTGGGTCCCTGCTCAACCTCAAACAGCCCAGAGAATTGTTAGCTACTCTCTGAACAGGCTTTTCTAAAGCGTTTTGGGCTTGTTAAGTAGCCAGTCATGCTTTTGAGCACACAATGTGGGACAACATCCAAAGCACCACAAGAGCCCATCCTTCTCCCTTATACACGAAGCCTGTGACCCTGTCATGAGAGGAGATTGGATTGTTCTTGACAAATCTGTTCTGGCTGTGATTCATCTCCTCATTATCCTCTAGAGGCTTACGGAGGACTGGTTTGATTATCTGTGTGTGTTGGGTCTGAACCAGGTAACTGATATATAGTCATGGGGTGGCCCTTTCCCTACAGGCAGGCACGATACTTGTCCTTTTCCAGCCTGCTGGGATGTCACCAGCTGTCCATGTGTCCTTGACATGTCCGTCACACCAGCTATGAGCCTGCATCGTTTAGGTCAGCAAGTGTTCCAGACATTACCAAGCAAAGTCCATCTGAAAATACTTGATTTATTGAAATTTTCCCCAACTCACTTTTTTCCCTTGCTGTAGCATGAGCACATACTCTGCTGTCACCAACATTAACCACGCAGTCCAGCCAAACACTGCTTGCCTGAACCAGACTCTGCAAATACGGCACTGTGCATGTTTACCATCCCATCTGACCCCATCTGTGCCTCTCTGCTGAAGAGTGAACCAGCCACTTCTTTGATCTCCCCCTTATCAGGGCTTTCAGCCTGACCTTGGTGCCGGGGAAGGTTATGGACCAGATCATCTTGAGTGTCACCACATGGCACATACAGGACAACCAGGTGATCAGGCCCAGTCAACACAGGTTTATGAAAGGCAGGTCCTGCTTGACTAACCTGATCTCCTTCTATGACAAGGTGACTCGCTTAGTGGATGGGGGAAAGGCTGTGGATGTTGTCTACCTGGACTTTAGTAAAGCTTTTGATACCATTTCCCACAGCATTCTCCTGGAGAAACTGGCTGCTTGTGGCTTGGATGGGTGTACTCTTTGCTGGGTAAAAAACTGGCTGGGTGGCCAGGCCCAAAGAGTTGTGGTGAATGGGGTTAAATCCAGTTGGTGGCCGGTCACAGGTGGTGTTCCCCAGGGCTCAGTGTTGGGGCCGGTTCCGTTTAATATCTTTATCAATGATCTGGATGAGGGGATCGAGTGCACCCTCAGTAAGTTTGCAGATGACACCAAGTTGGGTGGGAGTGTTGATGTGCTGGAGGGTAGGAAGGCTCTGCAGAGGGATCTGGACAGGCTAGATCGATGGGCTGAGGCCAATTGTATGAGGTTCAACAAGGCCAAGTGCCGGGTCCTGCACTTGGGCCACAACAACCCCATGCAGTGCTACAGGCTTGGGGAAGAGTGGCTGGAAAGCTGCTTGGTGGAAAAAGACCTGGGGGTACTAGTCGACAGCCGGCTGAACATGAGCCAGCAGTGTGCCCAGGTGGCCAAGAAGGCCAACGGCATCCTGGCTTGTATCAGGAATAGCGTGGCCAGCAGGAGCAGGGTAGTCATCCTTCCCCTGGACTCGGCACTGGTGAGGCCGCACCTCGAGTGCTGGGTTCAGTTTTGGGCCCCTCACTCCAAGAAGGACATGGAGGTGCTGGAGCGTGTCCAGAGAAGGGCAACGAAGCTGGGGAAGGGTCTGGAGCACAAGTGCTGTGAGGAGCGGCTGAGGGACCTGGGGTTGTTCAGCCTGGAGAAGAGGAGGCTGAGGGGAGACCTCATCGCCCTCTACAACTCCCTGAGAGGAGGGTGCAGTGATGTGGGGGTTGGTCTCTTCTCCCAAGGAACAAGTGATAGGATGAGAGGCAATGGCCTCAAGTTGTGCCAGGGGAGGTTTAGATTGGATATTAGGAAAAACTTCTTCACGGAAAGGGTTGTCAAGCACTGGACCAGGCTGCCCAGGGAAGTGGTGGAGTCCCCATCCCTGGAGGTATTTAAAAGCCGGGCAGACGAGGCGCTTAGGGACATGGTTTAGTGGTGGACTTGGCAGTGCTAGGTTAATGGTTGGACCTGATGATCTTAAAGGTCTTTTCCAACTGAAAAGATCCTATGATTATCGATTAACATACTTACAGACTCATTTCTTGTTCCTCTTTCATGTTCCTTACAGCCTGTTTATCATTTCGTTCCTTGATCTTCCTGTTGTGAATGTCACATCGTTCAGGCAGGCAGCGTTTTCTCCTCCGCTGATGCTGGCTCCTCACTCACTGCCAGGGAGCTGCCTGGCATCCCTGCTGCTGATGCTCTGCCTCGTGGGGGTGAAGCGGGGTGTGCGTCTGTGTGTGTGCAACATCTCATAAATTTCCTTCTGATCTGGATTGAAGAAAAGCTCCCCAAAAATGGGATTTCTCTTAGGATGGAAATCCTGCTGCTAAACGCTCCCTTCTGTTGATATCAGTGGTGGGGAGTGAAAAGAGAGAAGAATACGGCCCTTCTGTTCCCATTTCCAGAGATCTTCTGGGTCTCCCTCAAGTGGCATTTGTGCCTTATTTTAATGAGCCCATGTTCCACCAAAGTCGAATGAGTTCTTGAACCATTGACCTTAATGGGATTTTGTGTTGTCAGAATAATAGGCAAAGATTATTGCTTATATTATATTGTGCACATAGATAATGTGAATAAAATGACTGCTGATCCAACTTGCAGGATTACTGCATTGTTCCGCAAGTGCTCCGGGGAACAAACTTGCCATAAAAAGAAATACAGTGGTTACAGATGAACCAGCAATAGGTAATTTTATGACCATTAATAACCTTTGATGCTCTGCAAACTAAGACTACGATAAGGGTAATGAAACCTCACGCTTCAGGACATAAGAACGCTTGCAAGGGAAGAGGGATGAATTTGCTTTTGCCCGTTGAACAACTGGCTAAGCACATTATGAGTGCTCCTGCCCTTTCGCTGAAGCTTCAGGCCTTATCTGCACTTTGGGATGGAGGATGCCGGAACCCAATAGAAAATGTTTTGGTCAGACGTGGGATTTTACTACCTGAAACAGTGATTTTCACTGTGTTAAATCCCATAAAAATAAATGGCATGTCTGCTCCATTAGGCTCATTGATTCTTTGGCCCCAAAGAGTAATAGAGTCGGTGTGCGATCTGAAGAGAAAATGGCAAAGTTCTCTGTGTAGGTGCATGCCATAAAAATCATCTGAACATGAACCAGATTAGGACTCGCTGCCTTTGCTTCTGATACAGAAGTATCAGGTATGAATTTACCCACCAAAACTTACAAGGAAAACTGAGGTCCTGAAGGACTGATTAAGTGTCGTGAACTATTTTATTTGCTAAAGATACACGCAGAATGACAGCGTGAGCCCTAACCACCACCTGAATGAAGCTGTGCAAACAGGATGCCATATGTTATTAATTCCCAGTGGGTACACCCTTGTTCTGGAATAAGAACATCCAAATTCCCCACAGGAAATTTAAGTGGATTAAGCTAGTTCAGAATAGGGATCTTAATTTTAAATGTGTTTTGCTGTAAAATTCACTCCCATCTAAATCCAGTTTAACTTGAGCACTAAACGTGAAATGCAGGCTTTATGCCGGCAGTTTACTCACCCTGCAACTTGAAGGTACGTGAAACGAGTTCTGTGTTAGAGAAAACAACCTGATGTCCCCCAAAATAAGTGCCTGTTCCAGCAGCTTAAGAGCAAGATGTTGGAGATTAAATTTGTAATGTCCCATGTAATGTACAGCTGGGTGCGCAAAGCCTTTCTGATGTGTGAAACAAGGGGTTCAGACACTGCACCCGTGTCATGATCGTCACTGGAGGGAGATAAAGTTGAGATTAGAGAAAACCTTGAGAGCAGAAATAAAACAGCTCCACGTCTGCCCCAGAAGAACAGCCAGCCGGAATATTTTGACCCAGTTCCTTTTTCCTCAAAATGAAATGCTTTGTTCCAGCTGAAACATGTCATGAGAATATTTTCCCATCATGTTTCTAAGGGGAAGGTTTCTGAAGGACAGGGTGAACTTTTCTGTCCTCTCCGGAGAAGCACGGGGCTCTGAATTGAAATCTTGGCCTTTGGAATTCCAGGCCAGAAGCTCTGACACCATTACTTTTACGGAAAAAGACTTCCTTTCATCCCAGTGCAGAATTAAATCAGGTTCATAAACCGCAGTAGCCCCAAAACTTTGTTTTCAGTGAACTCTAACTGGAAAATTAATTCAGTGATTCATGGATGGTCTAGCCACCTTGCTAGGACATTTAGATGAGCCAGCCCAGGTCCTCTCACAATGCCTGAAGCACCGTAGGAGCTGCTAAATGTCCTTCTTTGAAAGGCAGAGGACCAGGAGAGAAAGTAAAAGACAGTTTGCTAAAAGTCTCTTCCCATCTGGAGAATCCCTATGTACGGATGGTCCTCAGATGAAACACCCCTGAGCAGCAGGAGGTCTTGTGCCAGGCTTTTGCTATAAGGAGCAGCACAAGGCTCTTATTGAGGTACTGCTCTGATAAAGGTAGCAGAAGGTCCCCACCGAAAGCGAGATGACTTTGTACAAGCTTTAGGTCAGACTCTTCAGGGCATTTTCATATTGTCCTTGTACACGATAACTCACTGCAGTGAATGAAGTCTAATGACGTTTCCAGGAGAACAATAGTTTTAATGGAGTAGCTTTGCCTTTGTTTCATAAGCAGCGTAATTTCAAGAAGGCGTTGAGCTAAACGTTTTTGGGTATTGAAATATTTAATTTATGAGTGTAATGTAGGACGTGCCACCAAAATGATTTCTAATTAGGATGAAGTGTAAGAAGTAAAACTGATTAGAATTAAGACCTCCAGCAGTTTGGGTGTTTGCCTTTGGCTTGGTGCAGAGCTGCTCTGCCGAGTCCCTGCAGGGCTCCCAGACAACGTGGCTGATGTCAAACCCTTCCCTTTCTGAACCCGATGGGTGGCCACCCTGGCAGGGCGAATGTGCCCTTTACAAGAGGAACGAAAACAGAGACCTCTAGAATAACAACAGGATACGGAAAAAAAAAATAATAATAAACAGATCTCTGGGAGAAGGGAGTCAGTTGCGCTCAATAAATGGTAGTTTAATTAAATATAGCTCCCTGAGGGTCCCAAAGCCAGGCAGGTACAGGCTGAGCAGTTGGCAGGGCTGGCTGCGTCACTGCGAGATGGAGCAGTGCAGGCACCGTGCTGCTTTACGAGCTGTAATTCCCTCGCTGTTTCTGCAGCAGCGCAAGATCCGAACGAGAGTCACCGATCAGGACTGCAGGATGGCTCATCCAGTGACTCCAGGAGTCTGCTCCAGGGCTTGGAAAGAGACCCCATCGAGAGCAGGAGACAGCGGACAACGGGAATGTTGCCTGGCATGAGCGCTACCTCCAGGAAAAGAGGCGATGGAGGAGGTCCATCCAAAGGATTTGGATGTTCTTTGGTGCTTAAATGCCTCAGCCCTGGCATTTCAGCCTTTTTTAGGTGCAGAGCGTGGCAGACTGACAGTAAAAGGAGCGGAGAACGGTGTAAAAACGTGGGGCGATATCTTAAAAACGCAGAAAGAAGTTAGCTGCTCGTTCCCTGCTACAAGTATGAAGATACTAAACCTGCTGTGTGCATCTCTCTAAATCTACCGGCAGAAGCCAGAGGGGAGGGAAAGGGCTGGCTGTTGAGCTAAGAGCTGAGATCCTCTTCTCCGTTCAGCTGCATCCGTAAAGCCTGTAGCAGTCCTGCAAACCTCGGGCAGAAGCTTTGTACGAGGGGTAGGAGACAAGTCAACGTTACAGGCAGCCCTGATTCCTCTGCTGGAAGAAATGCCTTGCTTGTTGGTTTTGCTCATGGGCTCACCAGAAACCAACGGTCCTGAAGATGGGCAAACTTTGGAGTAATTGGTGGAAAGCAGGAGCCAGCACCTCGCTGGACCTGTAGGGGTGGGCCCTTGGAAATACGATGCTCCAGTTTTTAGGAAACACATTGTCACTCTTGACTTTTAGGGAGTCTCAGCCTGTTTCCCAAGAGGACTTAACATTCATCAGCCACATTTATAGAGCTGAAACCATCTTTCGTTGACTCGAAGGCAAGAGGCAGTTTTGCGCTCCCCAGACACACATGCACCCCTGCTCCTTTTCTCCCCCACTCTTTGCCTGCTTTCCAAGTAAACTGCCTTTTTAGCAAGATTCATCCTGGTTAAATATTAAATAGCAAAGCCATATAAATTAATGGTGCTGTTTTAAAACCCTCCGTTAAAGCCAGGCCTATCAGCAATGACAAATTGTCTCATTATGGGACATTAATTTCTTGTAATTTATTTTAGTGAGTGAAGGTAAATTTATGGTTCCCTTTTCCCTGGGGCATGTTGAGACCCAGCTACCAGGTCAGAGAGAGGTCACCAAGCCCCAGAAGAACTGAACTAAACGTCTTGCCAGGCAGGGAAGGAAGGGAGGAGAAAATTAATTTGTGCAACCAAGAGTCAGCGCAAGACCAGCAATGAGCCCTCCGGTCCCCAGCCGTCCCCATCGGTGGCTTCCATCTCCATCTGCCAGGTGAAACCCTCAGCAGCCATTGCATCTCCCACAACATTAAATTATCGTGCACGTGTCTGTGCAATGCAATTGTAAGATCTCAGTCCTGGTGGAGGCACGCTCTTGGGGCATCCATCTGTGCAGCATCATCCTAAACTCTTTGGATGTGAAAACAAGGGGGGTTGGCATCTTTCTCAGCTGATCTTGCCCAAACACTTACTGCGACACGGTGTAAGGCAGAGGGGATCCACGTTGCCTACGTTCCTGGATGTTGTTTGCCATGCCAGCTGGGCTGGGCACTGCCATGCCACTGGGGGTTTCAGTGTGACACGTGGCACATGGAGCACCAGGCCTGGAAATCTGCGCTGGGATCTGTTTCTGAGAAAGAGCTCAGGCTGAAATGACTGACATTTTCATTGGGGCCAGCAGCATCTGACAATTTGAAATGTCTCTTTGACCTGTCAGATGAAGAGGATGGGTGGGGATTTTTCTCTCCCTTTGCTAGCTGTGCAGTTTTCACAGCTAACGCAGCACATTTTCAACTATATATATGTGGAGTAAATAAATTATGCATGAAGGGAATATTTTTTTTTCCTTAAATCCATTATAAACGCTGTTATTACATTTGAATCCTTGATGAGCTGTGTACTGCACAAAACTCATTTAGTGGCTTCTTGATTCCCGAATCAGCATGCAGAGGCTTCTCAGACCCAGGCTGGACTTGACCCACTGAGAAAGTAATAGAATCGCAGCTAACGTTTCTGGGGCATCTCCTGTCCCACAGGGTTAACAGAGTAGTCTATAATCCAGCGCTGATATTTTCACACCTGGATGCATAGATCCAGGCCCAGAGATCCCAAATGAGCGCAGTTAGTCATGAGCTGCTCAGCAAATGACTTTTTTTTTTTGGCTGGGAAAAGGAAGTTTTATTTACAGGTTGGAAATCAGGTTGCGGCAGCCCCAGTGAGGGCTGTAAGTGGGTTACTGTGATTGCAGGTCGGTCTGGCCCTTCCTCCTCCCCGCAGCAGAAACTGGGTCTTCCCATCCCGAAGGAGAGCTAAAGAAACCAGGGAAGAGAGTTTGGCATTTGGCAGGGGAGATGCGTTAGTGATGTTAAATGTTTGCCGAAAGAAAACACAAGGAGAAATTAGATGTTGTATTGGGGAAAAATATTTGCTTGGTGAAATCCTGCACAGGGCAGGGAGGCCCCCAAGCACGGGTGCAGGCAGGATTTCTGCTTTTAAACAGAGACTTGTGAATGGCAAGAACTGCTCCCCCCACCCAGCCCATCATCTGCAGAGATTTTCCCCTCCGCAGATACCATTTCCCTGGCCTGAAGGATGCAGAGATATTTTCAGTGCTGCCCTGATATTTGCACCACTGACCTCCACCATTCACCCCGCTCCACGTAAGGATGTTCCTGCTACGGAGGGGAATGCGGTAGGCTGGAAGGAGGTGTACCGAGCCCGAGCAGCTATGCCTGGGAGTGACTGCATGGTGTGCAGACCCATGAAATCATTTTCCCTGCAGTAAACCGTGAGCATCGAGTCCTGATCTGCCTTTTAAAAAAATAAAGAAAACCAAAACACAGCAGCATGCACACACTCAATGGAGGGAAAACACTTTTCACATCATTGCACGGCTACCTGCTTCCACAAGATGTAATTTCCCTTGCAATTGCCTTCTGCTACATTAGACTTTGCTGAAGACACAGCCCATTGCTACAGCTCAAAGCACAGCTTGGCTTTCCTCGTCAAATAGCCAGCTGCCCAAACGAAAGCAAAAGCTTCACCGCAGGCTAATGACGAGGCTTGGGCTCTCCCCTGCAGCACAGACACGGCTGGGGACAGGGCTGGCCCATTTGGCCGTGCCATGAACAGGCTGTTGTGCCGTGGGCCCCCGGGTACAGGGATGCTCCCACAGCAAAGGCAGATGGCATCTTTCTGCCACTAATCATTTGGGGACATAGGACATGAGCTGTTTTCTGCCACAGGGCACAGAGGAAAAGCTGTGTTATCGGATGGGTGGCAGACAAGAGGAGTCCTCTCAACAAGGATAGCGCTGAGCTGGATGTGCTGAGATGAGGGACGGGGTCTCATTTCTGCATTAGCACAGCCCAGCAAGTCACCGGGCATTTGCTAAGGGATGGTAACTTGCCAGTTGTCTCCTGGATGTGGGACGTGTAGCTTTGCTTTATCCTTCTTTGGTGAAGAGGAAAGTAAGTTACGTTACCTTGCACGTGCACACACACTGTGCCTACACAACTCAGCCAGGCTGGGGCAAATTCTTCAGAGCTGAGAGCTCAAAGGAAACTCCAGATACAAATCTGCAGTGGCTTTTATTATATCTCTTGTTCCAAAACGCAAGCAAGTAAATGAATGTCAAAACATGGCTGTTGTCTGAGGCTCAGAGGATGGCTTAAGGGTCATGCAAGGCTACTGACCCTCCTTGGTCCTTCGGCATTTCTGGCCCTGTCTGTTTACCAGTGTCAGGAGGTGGCAGCCACTCACCCTGCAGCACTGCTGGCTTCACCCCCCTCCCCATCGCTGCTGCACCCCTGCCCTGGGGATATGGGTGACACGGGTTTGCTCCATCAAGCTGGAGTGATCCAGGGCTGTCACATCCTTGAATAACGCCTGGGACTTTCTGACTCCTGGCTGTGCCAAAATCAGCAGGTGGAAAAACAGGGACAAGGAGGGTTAAAAAAAACATGCACAGCACCCGGCACAAGGAGATCCTGCCCTTTAGGGGTGCAGTGATGCAGGGGGACTGGACCCCAGGCTTCCTCACCTCCTTATCTCCTGCCTTTTCCACTCTGCCGTACTGCCTGCCCAGTGCCGTGCTGTGGGATGCTGCACAGCAGCACTGCAGGACAATAAGGACGGGAAGGACAGTAATGATGTGTCTGGATGAGATCACAAAAGCAATTTAAGATGCCAGGTTTCCAGGTGAGGAGAGGAACCACAGTTCTCTGGAGTAATCAGCACTTCTGACACCGGGTTGCCAAGAAGGGTAGAGAAAATTTAGCAACGTCATGGCTTGAACAGGGCAGCAGGGAGCTGGTCCTGCTTTCGCATGAACGGCCTCTCTGATTGTCGGCGTTGGGTCCAGCCAACAGGGAAACAGCAGCCTTCCCCGGTGGGAGCTGGAGGATCCTCCATCGCCTCTTCTAGTGGACAGGTACGGTTGGACTCGATGACCTTAAAGGTCTTTTCCAACCAAATGATTCTGTGATTCTGCAGAAGGGCGGTGTGGCACCTTCCTCCTTTCTAAAGTCTCCTGAGCCAGACGGATGTTCAAGCCATATATAAGAGCTTGTTGCTGTCCTTGGCTCCAGGTTGTTCTAGGAAGTGGGCCAGCACCCGCAGAAGTCAGCAGAAAGGCTCCCGGCAGCTTCAGCAGAGCGGTGATGCTCGGAGAGATGCGCTCACCACGTGAAACGCGCCGCGCCGGCTCTGAGGCTGATTTACATCTGATAACCCCCGCTGACTTCCGCAGAGCTCTGCCAGGTTGCTCTATCCGAGGATGTGACCCAGAAGCCAACAGACATCAGGAACGTGGTCTCCTTTCAAAAGCAGAGCAGCCCTTCAAGTCGCACATGCCTCAGCACAAAAACGGCATGGCCGAAGCAGCATTTGCTACCTGTTTGTGCTGTTTGCTGCCATTTGACTCTAATCAGGGCCTGGGAGCTCTTGTTGTTTGGCTGTAATTGCCAAGCCTCCCGCCGAAGGGTCCTTTGCCTGTGACTGCTGGAAGGAGAGAAGCTCATTTTGTGTAGCTGGCAGAACGTAATCTCAATAACGCTGCTAATGTGCTGTGTAATTGCAGGCAGCCACGCAGGTAGCTGTGGCCTGGAGGAACGCTTATCCCTGAAGGGTCAGGGCTTTAGAAATCTCCCTCTCTCATATAAAGCTGGAGGAAGAGTGTGAAGCACGAGCGTCCTGATTTACATGCGGAGCGATGTATAAATAGCAGCGTTGGGTTGGCTTCGGGGGTCTCACGGAAGGTTTTCAAGCTTTCCTGTGTTCCCAGGAGCTTGCTCCATCTCGAAATCCATCTCCGTTTCCCTGCAACCCAGAGGGGCGAGGTTTGCTGTTGCTCTGACATCTCCCAGCCGCTCTGCGCTGCCTCGGAGCCGGGAGCAGAGACCCGTGCCCAGCCACGTCTCGGCAGCGCAGAGCAGAGCACGTGCCCAGAGCTGCTGTCCTAAGGGGTTTGTTGCAGCCCACAACCAATTGCAGGCATTGCTTTGCCACCAAAAACCTCTCCGTTTTAACGCTGATCTTTTTTTTAATATGTGTCAGCTGCTTTTTACGGAGGAGAAAAGAAAACGACTCTTTGCTTGTGACAGGGGACACCTGGAGAAAGTGCTGGCTTTGACTTCTTGGCATCTCTAGGCTGGACTTCTGCGGACAGATCCCAGCAGATTAGGTGTCCTCAGAGCCACAGCAGCTGAACCAGGCAACCTGCTCTGAAGACTTTACTCTGATTTTTTCAAAGCCTTAAATTATCACCTCGGACAGCAAATGTCTCCTTTCCGTGTGGGAAAGAAACTGATCAGAAGATGATGGCAAAATAAATGAAGAATAAATTAAAATATAGTTGTCAGCAACATAAAATGTAAGCTGTTTGTGTTTAGGCTGCTTGTAGCTCTTTTCATAATTAAAAATAATTCATTTATAACATATGCAACAAAGCTGGAGACCCAAGAAGTATTATTTCCTCCTTATTCCCTCTGTCTGTACTTGTGGAGCTCCTCCAACATGTAGGTAACTCAGGTTTGATTCTCCTTGGGGAAAATCTGTGATCTGAAGGCATTTCTCCTCCTCCTGGGCAGGAGCTGGTTATGGACTGGGACGCTCTTAGACATGACTTAATCCCTGGGATGTTTAATGACGAAGGGATCGACTTCAGCCTGGTGCTGGGGAGCCCCAGGAGAATGGAGCCAAACAGCCTGAAATGCCACCACGATGTGGAAAAATGCTGCTGTTGTCTGAATTATCCCTTCAGTGCCCCTACAACATCGTTGAATCACCAAAAGAGGCTGAGGCCAGGCCTCCTGCGCCAGCACCCTGATTGCAGGGCTCTGATTTTTTACTCCGAATGAATGATGAATGGGTTGGGTTTCATTCATAACCCAACTACGTGCCCCCACAGAACAAGAGATTTGAGGAGTTTGTGTCCTGTAACTGCAAGAACCCAGACCAGGGGAAAAAAACCCACCACCCCCCTCAAAAAAAAAAAAAAAAAAAAAAAAAAAAANGACAAAATCAACAAAAGCCCCAAAGGAAAAAAAAAAAAAAACCAAAGATGCAGAGAAACTTTCCTCCCCCCAACCCTAAAGTCACCGATGCTCAGTAAGTTGCCCTGGGAGGTCTGCGAGCATGTTATAGGGCTACGAATTCAAACCCAGGATGGTCATGCTGTTGCCATGTGGTGCTGTCACAGCCAGCGATGAGTTTGGGAGGTCTCTGCTTGCCTTGAGACAGGGATGGGCATCTCCAAGAGAACATGGTCCTGTCCGTGCCCTTGCCAAGAACAGAGATGTTAAGGACTGATTAAGCTGGGAAGACCGAGGTCCGTGAATGCAACATGACTTTCTCCCTCCAGCAGCCAAGAACGAAAAATGAATGCGTTTGCTAGCTGTGTTGCCCCGGGCAATTGATATTTCAGTCTCCAAGGCTCTTGGGCACATGCAATTTTCGCAGTCAGTTAAAAATAAAAACCGGTTCATCTTAGTGACTTTGCACGAGTGTCTTAACAGCAGGGCTTGTTCCTGCCTCTGCTCTACCCTCCTCCTGCCAGGGGAAAGGGTTAAAAACCAGCACCACCCCAGCCAACAGCCCGTCAATGGCAGTTTTAAAGTCATTGCTCTCAGCGCTGTCGAGTCCTGGTTTATGAGGTGAGGAACGCAGCCAAACAGCCTGAAATGCCATTAGGATGGGGGGCAAGGGCGAGGAGGAGGGGGGGCAGGGGACTCAAAAGCGAACAAATACTGTTGCGTTGATTTAATTTCTCCTGGACTTCCAAAGGTCTTGCCATTATTCACTGTCATGCTTCACCTCCTGTCAGTTAGCCCCAGCTGAGAGCCTGGGAGCTCGCACAATTAATCACAGCAGCATGTCAAGGTGCTGACTGCCAGTGGCAGGGCCAGCCGGCGGAGGGAGGGATGCTCTGGAGCAGGGAGCAATGGGAGCGAAGGTCTGGTTCAAGGCTTGCCCTCATGAGAAGCTTTTATGCCGTGCAAAAGTTGTGTTGCTGCTGTTAACTGAATAACCTTCCCGGAGCAGATAAAAGCTCATCACGAGAGCCTCGGCCACTGCAGAGCTCTCCCTGTGCAGGGGATGTTTATTCGCCTCCAGCGCCTTTACGCTGCTGCAGACAGGGAGAAGACTGCGGGTTGTTGCCCTCTCCAAAGTGCTGCAGGCAGACCTAAAACCATTTTCCCATGGCAGGGTAAAGTCCTCAGCTCTGCTCTGCAGCGTGTGACAGGTTGAGGTGCACCCAGGGTTTGGTGCAGGGCTTGGGAACATTGCAAGGTAAGGAAGTACCTTGATTTCCAAAGCTAGAAGTTAAGCAGGTATCTCCACGAGAGCAGCAGTGCTCAGCAGGACATGAGAGCCCTCTATGTTATATAAAATCTATCATTGCACCATCTGTGATGCACGCTTTATGGCCCAGAAATAGCAAGGAGAGCCTCAGACTGCTGCTTTTTGGTCCCCCCTCTGCTACTCATCAGCTGGATGCTGTTGAGCAAGTCACGGTGTTCCCGTGCCTCAGTTTCCCCAGCACAATAAGGATGGTGATAGTGACTTATCTTGGCCCCCACTCCCAGAGTTAGGGATGGAAAAGGCAGTTTGAGAGCTCTTTGCTCGCTGACTACAACATAGCCCTTTCCAGGAGACTCCCCGACCAGACAGACAGCAAAATGTCACTCACTGGTTTGCTCAGCGTGCTGGGCTACGGAAATCCCAGAGCAGCTTTTTTGCCTTCCTTCCAGCCCCAAATGGCAAAGCGGGGATAGATAAACAACAACGCCCTTTCGTCTAACTTCTCCCTCAAGCCAGATGACGGTGTCTGTACACACACAGCCCGCATCAACATACTTCAGGTTGAGTTCCCGTTCCCTAATCACTGACAAATGCTGTACAAAGCACCGGAGAATCAATAGGTCCTGACCCAGGGACCTTATCGCCTCGGGAGTCAGCCCATCTGTGACAGGTCTGAGACCCTGAGAGCGTGGAAACCCTGAGATGTGCCAGATGTTACAGGCACTTGGGGTATTCCAAGACCTTGCATAAATTTACCCCATGTCGTATGTATCCGTGCAGGGCTCAGGGGAAATCCCAGGGCTAAAATTGCTGACGGGGATAATTAATGTTAATCCCGGTTAAGTTGGCAAGTCTAGAGATGACTCAGTGACCAGCTGGGACCAGTGTCGGTATGCTTTCATCTGAACTGGTGGGGCAAGGCTGGGCAGGGGGGAACCACCAAGGGACCTCCAGCTCTCAGGAGTTTTGTACGCATCAAGATTTTGGTGCAGCGCTTGAGAATATTTAAAAGTAAGACCGTAGCTTGATTTCCTAAGCTAGAAATTACGTTGATATCACAGCCAACTTATCATGCCCAGGAAATTGCAGGGAGAATGTAGGCATGGCATGCACTATCCTTTTGGGTCTCATGTCCTCCTGCAGAAAATCATGCAATCTGGGAGGGCTGGGAAGTTTCCCAAATGGAAAGCTTAGTGCGCCGAGGTAATGGAGAGCTTTGGAGAGAAACACACAGAGTTTCAGCGTTGATTGGGAATTTAGGCTGAGGATTTTGAAGCTAATCGAGAGGATGGTTCAGAGGAGCTGGCTCAGGTCTCCAGAGTCTCTCCTGATGCTATTGGAAATCTCAGCTTTGCTCTAGAAACCTGGGCCACGCGATGCTTTTTTCACAAGATTAATTCCTCGCCTCAGAAATATCAGAGCTGTTTCTCCTGTGATATTTTCCTCTTTGCTTACTAATTTTTCCGAAAGCAGTTTCCGGATTCTTGCCATGAAGCAGCTGCATCTGCGGTTGAATTTTGAAGACAAGGTCTCCACTTGGTGCATTTTATCCATCTGCCTCACTTGTGCCTATCTAAATTCCTCCTCCTTAGCGGGGGGAACATTAGACATGACGCGTGCCAAGGGCAGCTGTATATATTTCATTTCGGGTTAGTCCTAAGGCCAACTCAGATCTCTTGCTTTCTGCAAGACGATTTGCCTATGCAGGGCTGCTGCAGTTTGCAGAAGGGCCGTGCAACACCTCTCCAATTGCCATAGCAACACGGAGCAAAACAGGTGGCAGGTTGGTTCGGGTCTGCAGGAACAGGGACGAAAAATATAGAAATGAAGGTGAAAGCAATTCTGCCTGAGCAATCCCCTTACAGCAAGAAGAACAAGAGCCTCTTGCATCCACTCAGCTAGAGCGGACTGTTTTTCCTTTGATTTTCCTCACTTCTCATTCAAAGAAAAAGAAAAAGCAGTGCAAATCCGCTGGATGCTCCTCCTGAGCATCACTGCTGGCTCTGACCTCCTCCTTGACCTTGCAAGTGGCATCTCAGTGTCTTTGCCCATCGCATTAAGTCCCATTTCCCTTCTTTCCTTTTCTACCTTGGATATTTTGACCTCTAAACATCTCCCACTGCCATACAGGTATTTATTTAAGGCCATACAGGTATTTAAGGTTGGATCTTCAGCTAAAGCAAATCAAACAGTCTAGAAATCACCTTACGACAATTCAGATTTTGCCCACGCACCTACTTCTAAGTCAGCTCTTTCTGCTGAAGTTGCCTGACTTTTGGGGATATTTTCTGTGTGAACCAAACCTCCCTGTGCTCCAGCTCAGGTTTAATTTGAGCCTTACCCTTCCGTGGAGTTACCTTTTGCTGTCTAGCAACCTTCGGAAAAAAAAAAAAATGACAGCTTAATTTAGCTGGAAACAGGTGGGATTTGGAGGTGGAATTCATGCAGTTTGCAAAAACTGTACATTTTGATCTTCTTCGATCTTCTTCAAAAATGAGGACGTATTCCCAGTTTATAAACCTCTGCCTGAAATCTCTAATTTGGCAGGTGTCAGCTCCTCCTCTGCAGAATTCAAAAAAGACCTGGTGATTCAAACAGAGCCTCTGCCGTCACTGATCCCACTTCATTCATGGGACAGCAAAACTGCAACAAGGTAGAAAACCACAAATAAAACAAGCAAGAGAGGGCTGGAGTGCCTGAACAGACAGCAATGGGCACGGCAGATCACATCACGGGTGGTGGAAAAAGTAGCACTGATTGAGAAAGGCTCCATCAGCTAGGAAGAAAACGTCACATTTTTCACAGAAATTGTTTGAATACCTTAAAAGTAAAGTACAAAATAGAATTAAGTCAAGCATCACTCCTACTTAAAAGAAGTCCTTTCATTAAGAGGAATATAAAAGATTTTGGGATGATATAAAAATTATTCATTTCCAGTTGTTCTAGTTGCTCCCCAAAGTAAGAATTCTTTGCTAGGTGGGTGTTACTCGTGCTGTTCATGCCCTACGGTACAAGCTGGGTGCCGTGTGTTTACTCGGTATTGATTTGTGCAGAAAGTATTTTAACTAGAAATTTCTTCTCTGCGAGCTGAAGAATTTTTTTTCCATATTGAAGGGGGAAAAAAGGATCCTGAATTCTGTTGACAGATGTAATAGAGGAAAAGGAATGTCAAATACAGAGCTGAATAATCCTCGGTCCATCGCTAGAAATTTAAGGGAACTTAACTAGGATATCGGCATTATGGGCTTTGTGACATTCATAGCCACAGAAGGCGGTTTAATTTGTCGGCTATGAAAACGTTCAGAACTATTTCCAGTTAAATTCTCTGCTATTTCTGCCAAAACACTTCATTTCAGGAGTGTGATGGATTTATAGACACTCTTTTAGAGAGACTCTTCAAAAAACAAAAAACACCCTTCAAAAAAAAAAAAAGAACAGAAAACCCTGAACAAAGAGCCCAGCTCTCCAACCTCCTCGTGTGCTCACCTTGGAAAACAAGCACGTTCCCCGCACTGCTTTGAGGCTCCCAGCAGCACAGAAAGCAGCCTGAGATCATCCTACATAAATACAGACCACAAAGTCTTATCTCCTGATGGGCGTCCAGCCTGTAATTACAGGTTGAGCTACAACATAGCTTTGCAAAAGCTGCCCTGTCTGGATTTAAGGATTTCAAGGGGTGCAGATACCACTATATCTCCTGGTAATCGCTTCTGGCGCTTAATTACCTTCCCTGTTGAGACCTTGCTCTGCTGGAAGGATTTGTCTCGGGTGCGCTGCCGGCTGGCTGCTGGGCGGTGCAGGTTGCCGTGCAGTTAAGGATGGGGTTCAGCTCCATTCAGCTTCTGCCCTGCAGAGAAGGACCTGGGGGCACTGATGGACGAAAAGCTGGACATGAGCCAGCAGTGTGCGCTTGCAGCCCAGAAGGCCAACCCTGTCCTGGGCTGCATCCCCAGCAGCGTGGCCAGCAGGTCGAGGGAGGGGATTCTGCCCCTCTGCTCTGCTCTGCTGAGGCCTCACCTGGAGCCCTGCGTCCAGCTCTGGAGCCCTCAGCACAAGGAGGACATGGAGCTGTTGGAGCGGGTCCAGAGGAGGCCACAAAAATGCTCCGAGGGCTGGAGCCCCTCTGCTACGAGGCCAGGCTGAGAGAGTTGGGGCTGTTCAGCCTGGAGAAGAGAAGGCCCCGGGGAGACCTTAGTGCGGCCTTGCAGTGCTTCAAGGGGGCCTCGAGGAAAGATGGGGACAGGCTTTTTAGCAAGGCCTGTGGTGACAGGACAAGGGGTGATGGGTTTAAACTAAAGGAGGGCAGATTTAGGCTGGATAGAAGGAAGAAATGTTTTCCACTGAGGGTGGTGAAGCACTGGCAGGGGGTGCCCAGAGAGGTGGTGGAGGCCCCATCCCTGGAAACATTCCAGGTGAGGTTGGACGGGGCTGTGAGCAACCTGATCTGGTTAAAGATGTCCCTGCTCCCTGCAGGGGGTTGGACTGGATGGGCTCTACAGGTCCCTTCCAACCCAAAGCATTCCAGGATTCTGTGATTCTATGATTCTATGATTAGGATACCCACATTTAGGCGTCTGGACATGGGTATCTTAGATATGTTTATGTGTCCAAGCTCCTGTTGTGGTCAGTGCAGGCTTCTCAGTATAGTCCTCGAAGTCTGTTTTCCCTCTCTTTATCTAATTGCTTTTTGGCAAGACCTCAGTGTGTGCATTTTGGCTTTTTAAAATAACATTTTGCAATCACACCCCCTTCTCTTAGCTTATGAACTCTCTGTGGTTCACAGACCACAGATTGACTAAACCAGCCCCAGACGGGTTTAGGCATCATTCCCACGTTAAACCTTTTATTTCAGTAGCCCCCCGCAAATGCTTCTCGCACAAAAGATGAGAGACCAGTAAATACACAGGCAAAATTTTGGCTGGCTATGCTCATGATAGCCTTTGGTTTGATGGCCCCTTAAAAGCGTTACTGTGATCGAACCCCCCCTCACCTTCCCCGGTGTATGACCATGAAATTTCAGCCAGATTACAGCGTCATCCTTTGTCTTGGTTTCAATTCCTATAACGATTAGCCATGCGTGATATCT
Source organism: Balaeniceps rex (assembly GCA_013401315.1). Taxonomy (NCBI): domain Eukaryota; kingdom Metazoa; phylum Chordata; class Aves; order Pelecaniformes; family Balaenicipitidae; genus Balaeniceps; species Balaeniceps rex. Next base: position 177,737 of record VYZW01028740.1, read on the forward strand.
TTTTCTTTTTTTTTTTTTCCAGGCTGTAATGCATTATTATCAGATTAGTATGCTAATTTATACTACAAAGAAATTAAAGCATTTGCGATGGCGTTAAGTTATTACTTTAGATATAAATCCCTCGTGGCAATATATAGTAACTCTCCATTTTAATGCCAGGCTCAGAGACGTGTAAGCGACAAACGATCTCCCCAGCACAGAGTTTTTAGGGACAAATTTAGTCAATTTTCATGGTGTCTGGATGATGTTTTTAATCAATGTGGCAAACAGCAGGACGCAGCTCTTTTAATTGTTTCCAGTCATCTGGGTTTAGTGGCATCCTTTTGGGCAACAGATATGAACGCAGCCGAGCAAAGAGACCCATTAGACAGAGTCCGGGCAAGCTGGTCCTGTTCAGTTGAGTTGAGTGGAGAAGGAAAGGTGACCATGGGACAGGTCAGGAGCTTGGATGAGAAGGGTGAAAGGATGAAACCCTGCTAAGCGGGGAGGCTGAGCAGAAGACAATTCTGCTCCATCCCTAGAGCAGCCAAGGAGCTTCCTTGCTCCTGGCACGTCTGCTCTGTATCACAGTACATCGCTGAGCTCCACGGGGCTCCAAAACCCTTTCAACTGCCTTTGCAAAAGATAAAAATCACTAATCAATAAAAAAAACCACTAAAAATACCCACTAAAAATCACCTAATCACTCTCATAAGGTATTAAGCTAGGAAGCAGCCTTCAGGAGCGATACGCATGCGTTGGGTGAGTGCAGATGCACCCTTGGAGTGGGGATGGGGCGGAGGGGTGCTCTGATGAGCGAGATACAAGGCACTGGGTAAGCCATGTGGGTGCCTGGCGGGAGGGGAGGCTGAGCCATTTTCAGCAGAGGTGTTTCCTATCAGAAAAATGTGACGCTGTCATCATTCGAAAATCTCAAAGAAAAAGACTGATTGCAAAGAAATTTTCACCCAGGAAAGCACAAAAATGAATAGTTTCAACTTTTTCATTTCTCTCCCATAACATATAGACTTTTTTTTAACATTACTCAAACATTTGCTCTCCTAAGCGAAAGCCCATTCTTATTAAAAGCTGAGACTTCAGATTTTAGGCTGGATCCTGGGAAAGACTTGGCCACGTACAAGATAATATCTCCACGATGTGACAGCAACATTTTTAGAACCTTCTCTGCCTCGGGGAATTTTTAAACCTGGGCTGTTGGGTTTTGGATTTGGACTGAAAAAGGAGCTCAAAATGTCAGACTTTCCGACGGAAGAGAAAGTTTGGTTTTCAGCCAGTGCCGATAAATGGGCTAGTTCAGATCTCAGCTTCGAACAGGCTGATGTTGCCATCTGCTTTTGTGAAGATCTAAGCCCAGAGAGGTCCCAGGGCTGGAGCAGTGCGCGATGGACAAAACCACAGCTCCCCTCCTTCCCTCATCACCACCCTGTCTACAATTTTAGTTTTCTGAGCTTTTAAAGCAGGGAACCAGAGGGTTTTTAGGTCACTTACACAGTTAGACCCAAAAGATCACCCCCCTGCCCAGGCAGCGCCTTTGTGCTGTGTATTGGACAAAACAACTGCAGCGTGAATTTGTGCATGAAGAAAACATCGCTAGGATGGAAAGGGCCGCCCGGGGTGGGATGTCAGCCTCTGTGCAAGCCCCCGGTGCTGCAGTCACAGTCACAAACATCCGCATTTCACCCAAAGATCTCAAAGTAGCTCAAAGCAGCTCAATTATTCCTTCAGCTACCACTGGCTTAAATGTGAGGTGCAGGCACACAACTGACAAAAAAATCATGTCCTGCTTAATTACGCTTCTCGCTGTCCTTGGGAAGGAGGCAAGAGATAATTGCTGCTCCCCAATGAAGGAGGGTTTTGCGCACGGGGAGGCGGCCAGTGTGTGGAAACCTGATGTTGAATGTTCTGCATTTAAATGCCTAATTCTACATTGTTAAAGGTGGAGAGGAGAATAAATCTTTACGGACTCCTCCATCCCAGTGGGAGATCTTTGTTGCCCTGCTTCTCACAGAGATCAGTTATGTCCTCCAAAGCTGAACGCTTAGCTTGGAAAACTCCGATTTTCACAAGCAGGCAACAGCAGAGAAATATAAGAGAGAAGATGGAGGAGTGAACGGGACCCCTTGGGTTGCCAGATCCCCCAGTCCCAGGCTGGCAGGCAGCCATGGGGCAGGTACTTTGTCCAAAATAGCTCACGGGAGCCTTGTTTTCCAGCCCCCCCACTTTGGAGCTGAGCACCAGGTACCGCAGAGCCTGGGAGACGAGCACGTGTGCCAACAGCCTCCGAGGGAGGACAGGATTAGCCTGTTCCCCAACGCTTCAGTAATCCCTGAGCTGTCGGAGATGCTGAGGTCTTCACCCAGGAAAGCGTCTTTCAATTCGTGTCTTGCAGAACTTAAAACAGCAGCCCTGCAAGGCGGCCGTTTTCCACCAGCATTCAGATGCAGAACAACACTCCCATTATTTCCATCCGCAGCACCAGGCTGTCACCCCTGTCTTTAATTGCTAATTATGTTTTCATTATATTTACAGCATTAAATTTTTTTAGCGATTGTCGGCCAGAGCTGATTTGCATAGGCATTTGGATGAATTATTTTATCAGAAATCAACACGTGCTGCCAGAGAGCTTGCTCATGCCTGTGTTTTCCTCAAAGAAAGGAATAGAAGCCACTAATTGTTTTCAATCCATCAGCCCTGGAAACCGGTGCTTCGTGCAGGAAATAACAGCAGCATTTGGCGGACAGGCTCCTAACAAGCTCCTCTGGCTGCAGCTTGCTGGAGGGTCCAAAGCAGCGCAAGGGGACGTGCGAGGGACTCCTCTTGGGAAGGTGAGGGTGATTCTCTGTCGATGTCTATGTCGCACAGTCCTGGGAACTAATCCTAAAAAAGGATTGACCCTGCTTTTGGAGCAGCAGACTGCTTTTCCAGCGTCAGCCACTCAATGTGGTGCTGTGGTCCTGTTCCTTTGACCCTACAAGCACCCAGGGGTTTTAAAATATTTGTAGTGGCTTTGTTGATTCATCACAGGCTTCCTTTTGCCATCATGAACTGCTTCGGGATGGGAGGGCTCTAGATCTTGCTTCTGTTGGATCCTCTTAGCCAGTGTCCTCAGCCAGCCCCAGGAGAGCCTGGTCCAGGTCGTGGTCCAGACTCTGCCTTGTTATTTTCCAGGCTTCACCCTGCTGCTGATTCCCTTCTCTGTTTTTCAAGTTTTAGGGGGATTTAAGGGGATCTTTTCTCTCCTTGTTGTGTCAGGGGTGGTTCAAAAACACAGAAATAAATGAGATGCTTCATGATTTTACCTTGCTAGGACATCCTGGTACTCATCTATCCCAGCATCGTCCTTGGCTGCAGTGCAGCCAGCCTTGAAAGGTTTGCCTGTAGCACCCTGGTCTGTCTTGAAAGCTGTCTCTGATGGGTGCCATTTCACACAGGAGGCTGGAAGGCCTTCGATAGTGCTCTGGTGTCATTTACTCATGAGAAGTGAAAGGAAACTCCTGATCTTTGAAATAATTTGAATTTTTTGAAACAATTGGAATGTTTTGAAACACATAATTGCTGCTCTCTGGGAGCATTTTTTCTGTGCAACAAGCTAAACCACCAATGTTCTAAAGGCATGGCTGGCCGCGATTTAGAAGTCTCTACCCCC